>JAKCPI010012156.1:0-100785 GCA_023213315.1 Euborellia annulipes | reverse complement strand
ACGACCAGAGAAAAAACGTTTCTGGTAGCTAAAATCCGTTTATTAAATTAAATATAGAGAGCTGGAAAATGTATTAATATATATAAGGGTTATTGATTCCCTTTAAGATTAGAAAACCTCACAAAAAAAATAAAATAAAATAATTTACTTACTCGTAAATTAGGTTCACTCATGACGCTCACTTACCTGTAAAAAAAAAGAAAAACTTTAATTTGTTTTCATTAATTAATTTAATTTAATTAATTTGATTTAATTTAATCATCAAATTATCGCATAAATAAAAATTGAATAAAGATTTTAATTTATTTTCAAAAATTAAATTTATTATTTTAAATCTTCTAATTATTTGAATAAATAAAAATTGAATAAAGATTTTAATTTATTTTCAAAAATTAAATTTATTATTTTAAATCTTCTAATTATTTGAAATAAATAAATAAATAAATATAATTTATTAGATATAAAATCTTTAGATATACAATCATAATATACATTCGTAAATTAAATAAATAAAAATTGAATAAACATTTTAATTTATTTTCAAAAATTAAATTAAATTTATTATTTTTAAATCTTCCTATTATTTGAATAAATAAAAACGGAATAAAAATTGAAAAAAAAATTTTTTTTTTTCAATAATTAAATTAAATTTATTATTTTTAATCTTCTAATTATTGAATAAATAAAAATTTGAATTTAGTTTCAACAATTAAATTAAATATTATTGAATAAATATAAATTGATTAAACATTTTAATTTATTTTCAAAACTTAAGTTAAAATTAGACAGGCACTCTAATTGTAACATATACCACAGTAATGAAGATTTATTTGATTTATTAATATAATATAAATAAATGTGTCTGGATTATTTTATGTATCGATTAAGGCCTAAGATGCAGAAAAATTAATAAAGTTGTTTGTTATCAAATATGACGTTACAATTGAAAGACATATTTCAAAATACTATTATCTATTAAAACAAATAATTTAATTAACATTATTTGTTTTTTATTTGTTTTTTTTTTTTATTCAAAATTGTATTATAAAAGCTGACAATAAATTATTTTTTTAAACTAGGCTATCAAAAAAAAAAAAAAAGAGAGAAAAGTTTGAATATTATTATTAATAATAATATAATTTGAAAATTTTCTTTTTAAAGCTATAAACTAAAAGTTTTTTTCTGAAAACGTAAATTTTTTTTCTCCCTCTTCTTTTCATAATAAATAATACGATATTAACTAATCCATTATTTTTTTTTTTTTTTTTTACTGTGAAAAGTTTTTATTTTTTATTTTTTTTTTGGCCCAATAATCCGTTAACTTTTCTCTTTCTTCTTAAAGAAGAGGGATTATCCGTTTTGTGTGTGTGTTTAATTCTCCATTTTAATGGATTTTAAATAATTATTCCCCGATATTTGTGCAAATGTGACCAAAAAAGAGAGAGAGGGAAAGATAATCTTTGTAAATTGTTTTTGTTCTACTTAATAAATCAAATTGTTTTTGTACGAGGGCTCTATTTAGAGTAGAAAAGGGATTTAGAAGAAATTGCGTCATTAGGGATCATTGGACAAATCAATTAAATATTCTTTATTGGTCCTTTTCAAACTGATAATTAAAGCCCGGATTTTTATGCAATTGCATATTCTATTTGCTAACATGTACGTCCCGGAAAAACCAATTTTCCATCCGAATTATGCCCCCTTGGCATTATAGTTCAAATTTTATATTGCATATATTTGATGAATATTGCATATTATTATTAGGGGAATTTTTAATCATTGACCACATTTTTGTATTAAATATTTATTAAAAATATATAAATACTGTACAACTTATTCTGCAGCCGTTATCAAGCACTGTGCACTTGCTCCGACTCAAGTGAACTAACTGTCATGTCCGTTACGTGCCTTTTTTTTAATATACAGCGACGTCAGCGCCATCTGTCGTCATTTCTGTGAAGTTAGATTCAAATTTTCCCGCTATTTTTACTCATTTCCATGAAGTTAGTCACAATTATCAAAGCCAGTGTTTACATAAAAGCATGATGTTACCTGAGTTTGATTTTAACATAGATGTTATAAAATATTATTATTAAATCATTCCAATAATAATATTTCAAACTACAAAAGCTTTAATAAACACATTCGTGATAAATATTGCATATATTTGCATATTTAAAATTGTTTGCATATTTTTAACTTATTTCGACTAAAGTTTTATTTTTTATTAATTTTATGGAATTTGCAAAAAATAAAAACCTTCAAAGACTTTTTGTCAAAATACACAAATAAAATTTCCGACGGAAGCCCATTGAGGACAAATTATCTGCCCATTTGCAACAATAAGATAATTAAATGTGCTAAAAAGATGAAATTTGATATTTAAGTTAGGTAGCCCACTGGCACGTAACAGAAAGCTTTTGAACAAAATCAGCCAAAAAGTACTAGTACTTTATTTATTAACTTTTTCAGTTTTTATCGATTTTTTTCAAATTTCGCTCCAGCGATTTTGATTAAAATTCATAAATCAATTATTTTTTAGATACTCTTTAAAATGTATATTCTCATTTTGCTCTAGAAAATGTTTGAAGCACACTTTACTCTTGTACTTCATATTAACAAAATATAAATATATTCCAATATTTATAAATTTTACATATATACACAAAAAATTTGGTGTGTCAAGCACAGAACACAACTTTCAAGATAAGAGAAAGTGGATAGTCACACCAGATTTTTTGTTACTCAAATTGTGAAATAAATAGAATTAGAAAAAAATCTTTTCTTCTCACTAGAATTCATGAAGTCATAATAATTATTATTTTTATTTCGATCTACTCTTTTTCTTTATATTAACCCACCCACGCACTCCCTCTCAATTCGGGATATCTCTTTTTTAGCCAAGGGAATTGGTTTCAAATTGATTTTCATTATCCTGAGTTTATTTTAAAGATAACGAATAAGTGGAAGAGAGAGAGAGAGAGAGAGAAAAAAACAAAAGAACCATCATCCCTTTATCGGATTTTTTCGCCTACATTATTTTGCGACGAGATAAAAAGGTGAATCAATTTAAAAAAAAAAAAAAAAATTAAGATATTGTCAATATTCCGTTAAAGCTTCCCTTTTCAAAAAAAAAAAAATCTGTGATCCCTAAAGGCTATTTATCGCATCGACTTTTTTTTTCACCCTCACATCCCCAGCCTTACTCACAACCCACGGATAATCGGATTAATGGACCTCATTTATTATTAATTGTTTTAATGTTATTATTGACTCTTTGCTTTTAACAAAAACAAAAATAAAATCATTATATATTTAACAAAATTTAAAAACAAATTTAATTATTGATGACGGTTGAATTTGGCGTAATAAAAAAACAGTATTTTCGCCCTCCTACTCTCGACCCTATCCAGCTGGTACGGGCCCACCTGCGGCGGACACTTCAATTACTTTATCATATGCTGTAATTTTTCAGTCTATTAGTTATTTTATTAATTTATTTTCAAAAATTAAATATTTTAATTATTGAATCAATGAAAATTAATAAAAAATTTTAATTTATTTTTAAAATTAAATTAAATTTATTTTTTTTTTATTCTTCTAATTATTGAATAAATAAAAATTGAATAAAAATTTCAATTAATAAAAATTTTAATTAATTTTTTAAAATTAAATTAAATTAATTTATTTTTTTATTCTTTTAATTATTGAATAAATAAAAAATCTGGTGTGACTGGTCGCACCAGATTTTTTGTGTCGACATGCATTTAGTTTCCGACAGTACGGTACATTCGATTTTCAAGATGTAAAATTTATAAGTATGGCAAAATATTTATAGTTTGTTACCATGGCAACCATTTCTCCTATCTTTTCTATGGAGTACAAGAGTAAAGTGGTCTTCAGAAGATTTCAATCTCAAAATGAGAATATACATTTTAAAGAGAATCTAAAAAATAATTGATTTTTGAATTTAAAAAAAAATCGTTGGAGCAAATTTAGAGAAAATCGAAAAAAACTGAAAAAGTGCATCAGTAAAGTGCTAGTACTTTTTGGTCGATTTTGTTCAAAAGCTTCGTGTCACGTCCCATGGGGGTGCCTAACCTAAATATAAAATTTCAACTTCCTAGCTCTTTTCGTTCTTGAGATATCTTGTTCACAGACAGACAGACAGACAGACAGACACACAGACAGACAGACCATGTCGCGAAAACCACTTTTTTGGATTCAGGGGACCTCAAAACGTGAAGATCCATCAAAATCTCGACATCGAATTTTTTGACATGAAACCAATACTTTCTCTCTCTATATATATTAACATATATATAGAGGTAAGAAAAGTAAAAATTGAATAAAAATTTCAATTAATAAAAATTTTAATTAATTTTTTTTTAATTAAATTAAATTAATTTATTTTTTTATTCTTCTAATTATTGAATAAATAAAAATTGAATATGATTTGTAATTTATTTTATTTAAAAATTAAATTAAATCTTTTAATTATTAATTGAATTAAAATTTAGTTAGTTACTAAAATTATCTGACATATTTTAATTTTTCATAATGAGAGAGAGATGCTTCCTAATGGGTAAAATTATTTGAGCTTACGCATTTGAGAATTAAGAGAAAAGAATATTTTTTTTTCTTCGATTTTTCATAACTTTAAGTGCAACATTTCATTTTGAAATTACACTGTAAAAAAAATTTTGAAATTTTACAATTGTTTAGGAAGCATATTTCCTACACAAAAACATACTAAATTTAGTAAATCTTTGCAAAACCATTTACAAATGTATTGTAATTTTAAAATGTTTGTTGTAAATATTTGAACGGATACCGCAACATGACCGCCTTCTGCGGCCCTGTAGATTTTGTTTTTAATTTTTTTTTTAATTAATTCATTGCCTGGGCTAGCCCTCACTATTTCATTTTTTTTTATTATAAATTTTATTAAATATTATTATCCTTTAAAACTTGTAAAATTAAAAAAAAAATATATTAAAATAAAAATATTTAATCCTTATCCGAGGGGAATGTGCTGAGGAGCCGGCTAATTAGTGTGTTGGCTCGGATTTTATTTAATTATATACTTTTTTGTAATATAATAAGGACCAGGCCTGAGTTGAGTGCCCGGTGAGCAAGTCCCCTTTTTTTCCCGGAACGTTGTCTCCGAGGTCGAGTGGGCTCGCTGCGGTGGCCGGCGTTCTACACTCGTCGTCTCGACTCGGGAGAGTCAAGACCACACTTCTTAACTCGACTCAGGAGAGTCAACATCACACTCGTCGTCTCGACTCGGGAGAGTCAAGACCACACACTTACTATCTGGACTCTGAAGAGTCAACTACACTTGCCATCTGGACTCGGAAGAGTCAACATCATCTCATCATCGGGACTCAGAGGAGACAACACCGACACTCCTCTCCGTCTCCGTACCGAAACGTTGGAGAAGCCAGCAGCAACGCTCGCCTCTGCCCGTTCCTCGTAACGTCATTGCCGTGTCGTGACGAGGCGATACGAAACCACGAGCTGAGATTTGGACATCTTAATCCAACTCCGCCCCGCCACTTCGAGTCCTGAGTGACACCGAAACGTCCGCAGAGTCCAGCTGACACCGAAGCGTCGCAGCTGACTAGCAGGCCTTCGACCGCACCAGGCAGTTCACCGAAACTTCATCGGCACCCGCCGTTCCCAGGGACCGCTCAGATAAGGCCTCACTCTCCTTGGCTCCCTTATCAACACCCCTTATTAATAAACTTTTAAATATTATAAAAAAAATCATATTTTATTTACCCCCTTATCCTAAACAATTTAGAATTTAAGAAATTGTTTAAATTCATTTTATTTTCAAAAAAAAAATCTTTAAAATTAAATAAACGAAAAAGAATTTTATAAAAAAAAAAAAAAAGAAAGAAAAAATAGAATTCCAAAAACTTGAAAGAAAAAAAATATAAAATAGATTGAAAAGATTTATATCTAAAAAAAAAAAATAATATAAAAATAAATAAATTTTAATTTAAAATAAAAAATAAATGTATCCTAATTTGAAATTGTGAGGTTTCGCTTAGGCAATGGCAGTCCAAACAGCAGAAGCAGAGCTCACCCTGAGTCAACACACCCCCCGGTCCGTCGGACCCTACACGTCGGATACGCTTTGATACATTTGTAAATTTAGTAGATAAATGCATAGTAGATATAATTTACAAGGGAAATTTGTAAATATAGTATTCAAAAACACACTAAAATTAAGATTTTTTTTTTACAGTGTACTTAAAGTGTGTCAAAAAGAGGGTGTTAAACAGACGGACATTCCAACTATTATATATACAGTATATAGATATTAAAAATTTTAATTTATTTATTTTTTTTTTTTTTTTTCAAAAAAAAAAACAATTTTTTCCAATTCACACCTGGGATCCGAACACGCGACCCTTGATATACAAGGTAGGTGGTGCGCTACCAACTACACCAAGCCCGAGGGCTAAATTTATATATATTTTTTTTAAACACTCACATTTTTTTTTCCCATTCACACTCACATTCAGACAAAAATCTAAGGTGAAATCCAAGAGCCAAAAAAAAAAAAAGAAACTGGAAGCGAAGAAAGTTTATAATAATAAATCAAAAATCTTGTTATAATATTTTATTTAACGTTAGTATTTTCTTTTTGTTAAATTTCAACTAATTTAATAACGAACGATTTTTTTTTTTGTTATTTTTTTAATGTGATTATTGGAAAAGTGCATTAGCAGGAAATAGAGTATATGTTGGTAAATTCTAATTGCGGGATTTAATTAAAAAAAAAAAAATATTCAATATACCTTTTCTATAAGTAAAAGGTATATATATATATATTTTTCTCAACTCCGTGGGGGGTCTCCCCTAGCCCAGCTAAAAGATCTATTAATCAAATATATACAGAAACTTCTTAGAAAATGCTATAGAATATATATATTATCATCGGTTTTTTGTTTGTATGGCTATTAGCCTGCTTTCTACCTAAGCTAGCGCAAATGTTCACGACACCTTAACACAATTCTTACCACGAATGGTAACTTATTTACACTAAATACTATAATTGACAAAAATTTCCTGACAAAATAACATATCCAATAAACAAATTAAAAAATTAACGAACAAATTTTTAGCTATATATATACAGAGAGAATGTGCATAAAGATGAAGGAATGAAGATAAGGAAAGAACTATTTACATTTGCACTTTGTGCCTCAAGCGCATGGCAAGTGCAGCCATGATGAATCTGAGGCCGCTGAAATCCAACAATGAAGAATCTTTGGCGTGGCCATCAACACCGGCCTTCAAGGCAAATAATCCCAATTTAACTAATCAAATAAATTTATTTCCATCAGATTGACATCTGAACCACTAACTGCGAGTACACATTTTTGCTATTTGTTTAACTAAAACAAAAGAAAAAAATGACAAAAAGAAAAGAAAGGGATGCTGAACAATCTCGTTCAAGCACCTTTTGACAGCCTGATTCTTCCCCCCTATTAAAAATGAATTACCTCCCAACTAAAAAACTGGTTTACCATTGCAATGTGTCTGACACCCAGGGCCTAATGCCCACTCTGGTGGCAGAAAGCTCACCGAGGCCCCAGGCACATTGACATGATTCCAAACAAAAAAATAACCCACAAGTAGACAAATCCGGTGAAATTGAACAAAGTTCATTTAAAGACACAAATCGAGTATTAGACAAATCCGGTAAGGATAAGGAGATAAGAAGGGATTAAAAGGATGGGATAATGGAAAGGGTGTGACAAGCAACCAGCCCCACGAGCGTCACTGACTCTCGTGTTTCAGAGTGGGATTCTCTGGGTCACGGGCGAGAGGATAATGAGATGAGACGGGATATTATGGATAGGAAAATGGAAAGGGTGTGACAAGCAACCAGCCCCACGAGCGTCACTGACTCTCGTGTTTCAGAGTGGGATTCTCTGGGTCACGGGCGAGAGGATAATGAGATGAGACGGGATATTATGGATAGGAGAATGGAAAGGGTGTGACAAGCAACCAGCCCCACGAGCGTCACTGACTCTCGTGTTTCAGAGTGGGATTCTCTGGGTCACGGGCGAGTGTTTTATATAGGAAGAGGCGAAAAATGTTCAAATGGTTTCATGGATCTTGGATTTGCATATCGATCTTTAAATGTATATATATGTGGAAATTGAGTATAAAGATCATGAATATATACAAGTAACAGATTGCATATTAAGGCTTGATATATTTGATGAGGCAATATCTACTTCCTTGATATCTTCTAGAGAAGGAGGGTGAGTCGTTCTCTCAATAAAAAGAGGTTGACTATTGTATAGATTTAGTTGACGTAGTCATAGCAGACAAAAGATATTGATTATGCCGACAATTAGCAATCTTTTTAACAAATGATTTAGAACTCAATGGAGACCTACTATTTGATTGTACTAAAATTGGTATATTACTAACAAGATTATTTATTGGTTTAACAGCTTGATCTGCTTCTGGGACCACCGGACATACGTCGGGGACATACTCACTGACCTCGGGGACAGACGGACTTTCTGAAGCGAGGCAGGGTTGAGAATTGATTGCCAGCAAATTCGGCTCTTTGTAAATTTGGAGTACCACATCCGTGGTGGTTGATAAATTTGGTGGAATATTTTCCTCAAATACCTCTTCATCTTGGGACCCACAGACATCTGGGACAGACTGACAAACATGTGACAAAGGGACTGTTTCAAGACTATTATTGCTTTCCGATTCTACTTGAGTAGGTTTTTCATTAAATTCTAAAAAACCTTGATTCATTTGTTTTAACTCTAGTGTTTGTTGGTCAAATTTTGCAATAAGTTCTACTCTAAATTGGTTTAGATCTTTCTTTTGTTGCTCAGAATTTTGATCCTGTCGGTCAAATCTTTGATTAATTTGTTTTAACTCTAATTGTTGTTGGTCGAATTTTTGATTCCGTTTCGACAGTTTTGTCTAACATTTTTCACAGATCGCACCTCAATAATTACGCTTTGACACATCATCTCGGGGAGGAGGAGCAGGTGGGGTCACGCTCGACTCCATTGTTAGACTACTTTTAGTTATCTAATGAGATCGATTCGGGAGTGAACCCTTTTCCTTCACCTCTGATTCGGGGCTATCCCTCGAATGCGCTCCTATTTCTAGATTTTCTAGGATATTCGTATCGTTATTCATGATTGTAACATTTGGAAATTCATTTATAATTGCGGCTGCTTCCACCATCGTGGACTGCGCCTCGGGTCCAGCGAGATCTCCCACTAGCCTATTTCGCAACTCAATCGGCATGATTAAAAAAGGAAAGAAATAAATAGCAATTCTAATGAGAGAAACGAGGATGAAAACGAAGAAAGAAATTCCTAAGACAAAAGCTAATTATAGATCCCTATTCAACAATCTACTCAATTCATCTTATACCGGATTCTATCATCAGGTATTCGCTTATGTTCAATCCCAGCACCCGATCACCATATCGTCGTTTTTTTGTGGGGTTCCTTGTCCTGGGGGTTGGGGACGAAGGCCACAAAAAGACCTCGTTGAATTGGGGATCCTAGCAAGTTGTCCTGGATAATTTTAAATTACTGTACTCAAAGGCAAAAATTAGAAATTAAGAAAGAAATTTAGGGCTCGTGAAAACGAGAAGGCCGAAAGGGTAGTGGTGTTCCACAGGAGGTGGAATCTTTTGGGTTGCTTCGCTTACAAGACGCAGTTCAGTGCCCTTCCACAGGAAAGACAGTGAACCGACGCCTTGGCTGAAAGGTGGACCGACTCCACAGTAAAAGTATAATAATGGGTAACTCAGGTAGAGTAGCTTCGCTGGAAAGTGTTCCTGGTAATAAAGAAAAATTCAAGGTTGATCTACAAGAAATAATAATAAGGCAAGAGCTGCAATATACTTCATAAAAATTTATTCCAAAAACAAAAAAATATCTTTGAAAGAAATAAAAAATTTGAGGAAAGTTACGATTTATTTGAAAGTTGAAATTTAAAAATAATAATATGAAGATAAATAAGCATAAAGTTTCTTTTTCTTTTTACAAATTATGATTTGTACATTGTATGATTAAATTAAATTGAGTTTAAATCATTTTGGAAATTTCCTTGTTAAATAAAAAGTAAAATTTTGAATGATTAAGACCGAAAGAGAATTGATGATTAGATATTAACTCTTAATGATAATAATTGAGATCTCATGATAATTGTAAGGTTAATTAGACAAAAATAGAAAGATATGTTGGTTGCAATTAAATTTGCTTAAGCAGCTGCATATATATATATATCTCAGGGCCGCAGACAGACTTGACGGGCCCCGGGGCGGCTACTTACTAATACGGGCCCCTCCCCCAAAAAAAAAAAACAGTTTTTTTTAGTATATTAATGCTACTGTGTCCTTCATGCCAACAATTTTTTACACAGTTTTTGACACAAATAGTGTACATAGCTTACAATATTTATTTAAATAAAGTTATTTAAAAATTTTTCAAAATTTCCTAAACAAAGAGTTACAATAATTTATCGAGGCCAGATCCGGACAGAGGATTTCCGGGGGAATCTGGGGATATGGAAGATTTTTTTGAAAATTAGCCTTTGAAATCTGCGATTTTAGCTATCCTGAGTCGTGAAAAAGATCAAACTTGATTTGAGCTTAAAGGGCCCGGGCCCCTTGAGGAAAAAAATTTCAAGAAAATGATATTTTTTTAATTGAAATTTAAAGATTTGAGCTTAAAAGGTCCGGGCCCCCTGAGCAAAAAATTTCAAGAAAATGATTTTTTTTTAATTGAAATTTTAACCATGAAATTTAATTTTTATTAGAATTTTAAGGTGGGAGTGCAATGGGCCCGGGCCCCCTCGGAGTGCCCGGGCCCCGGGGATATAGCCCCCCTGCCCCCCGTGTCTACGGCCCTGTATATTCTATATAATAGTAATTATTTATGAGGAATGATTCCCAATAAAGTTTTAGGAAAAGTTTGAAATTGTTTAAATGAATTGATCGATCAATAAAAAAAATAAAATAATAATAACGATACCACACAGCACTGCACGAACATCGACGTTTCGGTCCCAAAGCGAATTAGATAGGCGTTGAGGATGGTGTGCGACGTTTCGGTCCCAGGAATGGCGTTGATGATGGGGGAACGACGTTTTGGGCTGACTCTCCCAGTTCCAGCATCCGAGGCGAAAGATACAGCGGCCTAGATGTCGCTGGTGGGGGGATGACATCAACCAGTAGTGGCTCCACACACAAATCTCTCTCTCTGGGCAATGACACCAGAAAGCTGTATTATTGGTGTAATAGAGCCCAGGGAAGACGATTATATTAATTAAATATATTATAAATTAACACTGGTGTAGTGTTTAATGACTGGAATCTCTTTAACTAAGAGAGCGAGAGAGAGAGAGAGAGAGAGCACTTGGCTGCTAGGTGTGTACTCGTTGAGCGCCAAACGTAGAAGAAGGAAAAAATGGCTTGGCCTCCCGGCCGAGAGTAGGGGGAAACTCACGTGGAGGGATGACGTCACCGGCTTCCAGAGCGTTCATTGGCTGAGCACTCTCGCACGAGGCGTTACCATGGAGATGGCGTGCACATATACACTGACACTAGCTTACACACACACGACACAAAAAATAGTTTACAAAAAAAATATTAATATGTATTTATACAAAAGAATTACCGACAGGCAACAAAATTGCCTTAATCCTTCAAAGAATGCCGCCATTACAATCAGGCATCTTTGTTTGAATTTAAAGAAAAAAGAAAATAATATTTATCGAAATATAAGTCGGCATTTGATCGACTAATTTTTTTAAAAGAGAAAATAAAATAATTTGTAATATAATTTCTTAAGTGAGAGAAAAGAAAATGACTTGCAATAAAAATTCAAGAGAAAAATTTTCTAAAGAGAGAATTCAATTAATCAATTAAATTAATTATTAAAATAATTGATAATTAATTAATTACTTGAGAGGAAAGGGTTGATCAAGAGATTATATCTCGACACTATATATACATATATATAATATACAGTATATGTATAGGTAAGAGAAAGTAAAAAACAAACTCCTATTTGTTAGTTTTGTTTTCTATTTTTACTTTCTCTTACCTATACATATACTGTATATTATATATACAGTATGTATATATAGAGAGGAAGTATTGGATTCATGTCAAAAATTCGATGTCAAGATATTGATGGATATACACGTTTTGAGGTTCCCTGAATCCAAAAAAGTGGTTTTCGCGACATGGTGTCTGCCTGTGTGTCTGTGTGTGTTCAATTTTAAACATGAAGGAATTGAGCTACTAGGTTGAAATTTTATATTTAACTTAGGCGTCCCTCTGAGGCGTGAAAATAAGCTTTTAATTAAAATTGGCCAAAAAGTACTAGTACTTTTTCAGTTTTTTTTCGATGTCCTCAAAATTCGCCCCAACGATTTTGATTAAAATTCATAAATCAATTATTTTTTAGAGGCTCTTTAAAATGTATATTCTCATTTTGAAATTTTCTGAAGACCACTTTACTCTTGTACTTCATAGGTAAGATTGAAGAAATAGTTGCCATTGTAACAAAATATAAATATTTTTCTGTTTATAAATTTTACATCTTGAATTCAAATGTACCCTACTGTCGTAAACTAAATATACTCAACTTTCTCTTGCCGAAGGGTAAGAGAAAGTTGTGTGCTGTGCGACCAGTCATACCAGATTTTTTTATTAATATCCAAAAGAAATAGATCATGGGCTCTCATTTAAAACTCAATTTTTATTTTTTAAGGTCAAAAAGGTTTAAAATTTGTTATTGATTTTTGTTAAGCCTTTGGGCTCTAGAGGACCCACTAACACCGACTGCGTATAGATAGTATCCACTTTTTTAATAAATCCCTTTGGAAAAGTAGTGTTTATTGTTCCAAGGGTTGCTCTTCATCAATTCCGAAGAGACCTGGAGCGTATCTCGCTTATTTGTCAAAGTCAGAGATCTTAAGAACACCCAATAAATTTGTTGGGCTCCCTCCACTCACCTTGATAAAGAGATCAAACGCATTAGGATAGAGTAGGTGGAAGCTCTAACTAATTTGCCAGCCACAATTTTAAGATTAATTTCCTTCGCTCCATTTCGCCATCAACTACCTATTTATATTTCATCGTTTTCATTTATTTTCTATTATATTATTTATTAAAATGAATTAATATAAATTCATGTTTCAATCCAATATATTCCATATTGATCTCAAATATTTATTTAGACTTTAGCAAATATATATTTGACCAGAAATGATCATTTCTCCTTTTGCCTTATATATTTTATTAAATTTATTAACATAAACGCGTCGCTCATATGAGTTAATTAATTGTTTAATTTGTGGGGATTCAATAATTTCATAACTTTTAGTTAATTTAGGAAATATTCTTTGACCTGAAGAATAAAATAATTCGATAACTAATAGGTTTTGAGAAACAAAAATTCACTATAAAAGCGAGTTTTTTATGACTTCTGGGGGGTTGAGAAATGTAGTTTTATTAAAATATTAAAGTAGAAAGTTTGAATTGGGTCTAGTCAAAACTTGGGGAGAGAAACTATCAAATAGAAATGATAGTAGGATTGAAAACTTCATTACATTCTAACAAGTAAGTGTGTTTGCCTATCTGGGAGATTGCAGGCGGAAATGTTTTGATTTCAATCCGAGTCTCTCAAACTTCTGTCGTTGATATATAATTGCACTATGAAATCTGTACAGTTTTATTTTTCAAAATAATTTAATTCATAAGTTAATGTAATATTTTAAAATCAAAAACATAAGTTAAAATTACTTTTTATCATTATTATTTATATATTATTCAATTGAGATTGTCACAGATATAACAACCTTTATAATAAGTTAAAGTTAAATAAGGTGAATTGTAGCTGAAGAAGGCCACAGAATGAGTGGCCGAAAAGTAATTTTTACAAATAAACCGAAAATCAAATTTTTTTACTATATATTAAATTGTTTCCAAATTTTTTAAACTCTTCTTTTACACAGTGATTACTTTCCTCTTGAGCTAGAGTAGCTGTAACATTAAAATTAAAGGATGAGATATTTCAAACTCTTGCTAAGATGGGCAAGGGGAAAGAATTTTTATAAAATAGGGTAAAGATTTGATCTGACTTTAAATGCCCGTAAAGACTTTAAAGAAAAATTGGTTTTTATAATTGAATCCACAATTTTTACTAGGGATGGAAAAGTCGCTCGAAAAGTCAATTTTCGGTTTTGGAATCGGCAATGAAAACTTTTTTTTTTATTATTAAAAAACATTCACTTTTTTCCCACTCACTCCCACATTTACACACACATACACACAGTCTTTTCGGCAACTTAGGCCATTTAAGACTTTAAACGATTCTCATAATTTATTAATATATATTTATTGAGGTCCAGGCAATTTTATTTAAGCCATTTGGTATCCAAATGACTTAAATAAAATCATCAGACTGCCTGGGATCCGAACCCAGGGTATACAAGGCAGGCGCGCTACCAAATACACCAAGCCCGGGGCAATGAAAACGTTAGAAACTCATTGGATACCAAGTATGATAAGAAAAAAGCCGAAGTCATCCAGTGAGAATCGATTCTAATCGACTTGAAAGACTCGATTCTAAAAAGTCGATTATTTTCAGTAAAAGATCGATTCCTGACTGAAGTCAGAGTCGGCTTTTCCATCCCTAATTTTTACTCATTTTTTTTTTGTGGATTATGACCACGAATTTCTCGAGTTAAGACTGGCATTTTTTCTCCCATTCACCATCAAGTGCCGGCTTGTTTCTTCTCTCTATCGCGCCTTTAAAATAAAATTCGCCGATCCCCTTTGGGTAGATTATTCCAGTTTTTTTTCTTTTAATTACAAAAAAGATAATACGAAGCGAGATGAATTTAAAATGATCAGTTAAATGATTTCTTCCTCTAAGATTTGTCGAATTATATAATAGATGTGGTCTTCATCAAATTTATTAACTGGACTATCGCACTCTCTCTCTCTTGAGTGCGCTTATTTATGGCAAGGGGAACCTCCTCTCACACACTTTTGGAGCGAGTGCTCTTGAAGCAATTTCGTGTTATGTTTTAAATAGATCATTGCCAAATCTTGTAAATATTTATTCGTTTTTTTAATTTATTGGATAAATTTTAAATATTAAATTCCGTTGCCATCCACTCAATATTGTATCACGTTCTTAATAATATTTACTTAAAAGATTTATTATATGTCCTTAAATTTCTTAGATCAGCGGTTCCCAACCCATGGGCCGCGGCCCACTTGTGGGCCGCGGGCTAATTGGAACTGGGCCGCGGACGTCTAATGAAAGATAAAAATTATTACTGATAATTAGAGAGCGGAAAAAAGTCTTTCGACTTTTGTTAATTTTGAGACTTTTCCAGATTTTCTTCACTAATCTCACAAAAAGAAAAGTTTTTTGAAATTTTCAAAAACGACTTTTGCGCTTCCCTGTCCCTATTTATTCCAATTGATTTGTATTCAAATTAATTAGGGTGGACATTATCCATAGAGGTCATATTTTTTCCATCGCCTTTGAACTTTGAGAATTTTCAAGATTTTCCTAAAACTTTAAGCATTTCCACACAGAATTAATTTCAAATTACAATAAAACTAGAAATTTATTATTTAGAATCTTTTATTGCTTAAAATTAGCTCAAATAATACATAATTAATAGAACGAATAGGGATAGATTAAATTGTTTCATCTGTCAAAGTTCCTCAGCATAAATCTGTTCATATTTCTTTTTCATTTCATATTTATTTGTCAATCTTATTTTTCTGTTCGATTATATTAAATTATATTTAACAAATAGTAGTTTAGTGTTTAGTCAAATCTAAAAATTTATAATAATAAAAATAAAAGAACTTTTTCAACTTTAGTTTTCTTGAAAAATAATACAAAGATAAACTGAAGGTTTAGTGCGATTTAAGGCTATCCTTCAAAAATCCAGTTTTCATCAAAAATTGACTTTTTTCAAACCTGACCCATAGTTTTTAAGATTGCTTTTGGTTCTTAATACAAAGTAAATGCAATAAAATCATTTTTTTTTTAACTAATTTTGTACCAACCCATTTTACTTACACATACACGCATACATTTATACCCAGTATACCCTAGTATGGGCCTCAGCGTTTTTTTTACCGCAAAAATGGGCCGCACATCAAAAAAGGTTGGGAACCGTTGTCTTAGATAATGAAAAGTTATCAAGATTTTTTTTGCCGCTGAAAAAATAAAGTTATAACTTAAGATTTATAAATCTATCTAATTCAGGAATTGATTATTCACCTACATTTTAATGTTAAAAATATTCACTTAAATAATTAAAAACCTTGCACTTATCTATTTAAAGAAACAAAGGATAGGCAGACAGACGACAGAGGTAACTATTCAAGCCTCACGCCATATACTCATTCATCTCTTACAATGATTATTTATTTATAGTTAAATTGTTCTTATTTAGCATTATTCGTCATCACCTAAACTGATGTGGCTATCACATTCACACCAACCGACCCAAATTAGACGACTTAATATTTTTTAATTATTAAAGAAGAAAATGTTACCAAAGTTGCTTTATTATTATATTTACATTGATGTTTCGGTTCTGATTTCAACCATCTTTGTAGTCTTTATTTAGATGAAAAAAATCAATCAAAATTTATTAAAAAATTTTCAATCAATTTTAAATAACGACTTCAAAGATGGTTCAACTAGAATTGAAACGTATATTTCTCTTCTTCTATCTTCTTCTTCTATATTTAAATGAAATGGAAAAAATCTGGTGTGACAGTCGCACGGAGCACAACTTTCTCTTACCTAAGGTAAGAGAAAGTTGTGTGTGTGTTGTGTCGACATATATTTAGTTTCGCCGATTTATTATAATTCAAGATGTAAAATTTATAAACGTGGGAAAATATTTATAATTTGTTACCATGAAGCCCTCTTATCTTTCCTATGAAGTTTAAGAGGAAGTTGTCTTCAGAAGATTTTAATGGCAAAATGAGAATATACATTTTAAAGAGCATCTAAAAAAAGTTGATTTATGAATTTTAAACAAAATCATTGGAGCAATTTTGAAAAATCAAAAAAAAAAAAACTGAAAAGACAGTAAAGTACTAGTACCCTTTTGTTCGATTTTGTTCAAAAGCTTCGTGTCACGTCCCATGGGGGTGCCTAACTTAAATATAAAAAATTTCAACTTCCTAGCTCGTTCTTTTGAGATATTTTATTCACAGTCACAGACACACACACACACACATACCCCAGACAAACCATGTCGCGAAAACCACTTTTTTGGATTCAGGGGACCTCAAAACATGTAGATCTATATTCATCAAAATCTCGACAACGAATTTTTGATATGAATCCAATACTTTCTCTCTCTATATATATTACATATACATAGGAAGAAAAGTAAAATGTATGTATGATATATTTTCTTATTCTATGAAATCCACAATTTTTAATGAATCTATTTGAATTAGTCAAGTATAGTATTTGAAACGGCGGGTTACGTGGTAATAATTTGAATCTCTGAAATGTTATGGCAAATTAATTATAATCAATTTTCTTCAATATCTGTACACATATATTCTTCCTCTTTTCACATCTTTATGATTTATGGCCACCGTTCCAGACGACATTTTTGGACAATTATAAAAATACCCTTCTGCTGTCCCCACTACCATAATTGAACTCAAGATCCTTCCTTAACATCCTAACACATGCATTGCAACAAGAAATATTCTAAATTGGCAATGAACTTGCCCTCAAAAGACGGACCTTCCCGCTAAAACAGCTCACAATTCATTCTTTAATTTTCATTATTTTCAAATAAAACCCCTTTAGAACAAATTTTAAAAACTAAGACAAATCGTTATGTTTCTATCTCAAATTGAATATTATCATTTCTAAAAAAATCTCCAAGTCTCCTTGAATATTATTCGTGAACTGATGACTAATTCAATTATAAGAGTTAAATATAAAAATAAGAGAGGAACTATCAACTTTCGGTATTAATTAGTCAACAGGAAACTGTAGAATTCCCTTGGGGGGCTTAATGTAACTCATCAGGAAATGGTATCTAATTCGAAACTCAGTCTAAAAACTTTTTCTTCACTTTAATGAAATAATTTACTAAAGTTAATACTTTGGGTATATGATAAAAAAATATTCTCCACTATATTTATTTCAAATAACCAATCGAAGATATAAATTTTATTTTCATTATTTAAATTCCTAGACAGGTTAATTAAATTAGAATATAGTCCGTGCTAGAGGTCAGGGTTTCAAACGATGAAAGGATATCAATTGGAATAATAAGGACTAACAATGCCGAGAGGGTTTAAAATATTAAATATTTCGACAATCCAAAGTGCATTCATTATTAGTCCTACAGGCGTAAAAAAATTCTTCTGGATTTTTAGGTCTATATTGAAAATAAAATTTGAAACTTTTTCAATGTAGTTTGATTCCTTGATAGTATAATAATAATAATAATCTTTTATAATCATAAAACACTGTGTGATTTATTGTAGATGATGCTTTTATATTCAAAATCAATTCACATTACTATTATGGAAAATAAATAGCCTATAAATAAAAACAATAATTTTATTCTTCTTGCGTTAAATAATTTTATTTATTTCTATATTTTTTTCTTCCCCAAAAAGGAATTTTGTCTCATTCAACTTCAAAGATTTGATATAAACAAATATGTCTGGCCCTGGTTTAGAGTCTAAATGGCCTGAGATGCCGAATTGCTAAAATAAAAAAAACGTCAAAGATTGAACCATGTGATCTTTTACTTTTTTTTTAAACTAAGACTTCACTTAATAGTCAATTAATTACCTATATAGCGATCAAAAACTGGCATTACAACGCGTAGAGATTGCGTTAGAACCTTGAAACCAGGAGGGGCATGCGAAATCACGTGGTTTACTTGGTTTCCAGAGTTTTATAACTAGATCAGTGTTTCTTAGGGGCATCGCTGGTGTAGTGGGCTAGGAGGATGTAGGACTTCTACAAAGGAGATCCGAGCTCAAATCTTAGGCGTGCGGGATTTTTCATTAAATACAAATATTTAATGAAAACAAATCCTCAAACAGGCACTGGATTGGAATATTGGATCTAGCCGCAACAGCCCCCTGGCAACTCTACGGGGAGTTGCTGTGATCAAGGTCTTTAAAATTCAAAGGTTGGCCAGAAACTAGTTAACGAACAATTTTCCGCTCACAGTTTTTGATTGCTCCACGTCATGACGCTCCTCCTTGCTTGTATTTTTCTACTTGGCGGCGTAGTTGACTTCATATAACCTAGTTCACATTCATTTTGTTTTATTTGCAAATTGTATAGTTTCTGACTAAACTAATTTAGTCCCTGCTTTAGTATTAATATACTGCATATAAATATTTATAAATGGTTTGTTCCGAAAGATCTTTTACAAAAAGAGGATCTCCATGACGTCACTCTCTTGGAATGGAAAAAAACGTAAACAAACAGAGTTTGACCCCCTGGCTGTGACATCTCGTCCTGTGGAAGGGACGCAAAGAAGATTCCCTCTCAGTGATGCATTCTTCGAAAGGAGTAGGCTACACGCCGGTGCTGAGAGTCCCTCCTCAACTAGGACATCCTCCCTAGCATAGAAGAGGTTGGATAAAAGGAACCGGGTGGAACCAGAAATAAGGATTAGTTCACTAGCTAGAGACGAAAGCAGAAGGAGGAGTTAGAGATAGGAAATAATGCAACTTCACGGGGTGCCGGTAGATGCGGCCAGAGGTCGGTTGGGTTTGAGGTGTGTGTCTTCGAACGCATAAGCACCTCGGGTAGAAATTTCAAATAATAATCAGCGTTTCTTTAAATATTCGATAAAAAATAACTTTTTTCAAAAATAAACATTTCTTGGCGGAATCAATATTTTACACGATATCTGATCTGTATTCAATAAGAAAATTTTTATTAATTAAAGATCTAGAGATGAAAATATTTTTTTATTCTCCGATGGAAAAGAAAGTATCATATCTCCGAATTGTTTCTTAAAGTATTATATACATATAAGAAAAAGAAGAAACAGGAAATGAATAAAGTAAAGATGAAAAAAAAAGGAGAAATAAGACGTAAAAGAGAGAGAGAGACGTAAGAGAAACAGTCGTGTTTAATTTTCAAGTGAGATTTATTTCTCTTTTAAGGTTTCCGGTTTCCTTGAAGGGAGAGAGAGAGAGAGAGAGAGAGAAGAGAATGGGCAGGTGTCAAGAAGCATGCAGCCCTTCTCCTGACCGGCCCTTTTGGCCAACTGTTCTCACGGCACGCCCTCTCTCTCTCTCTCTTGTCATATGCCCAATAGACAGAGAAGAAATTTAATAAACAATTTTGAAAGAAAAATGATGTTGTGACCGAAAGGGGGGTTGATTTTTTTTTTTTTTTTAAAGAGAGGGAAGGGTGTCATGACAAGGAAATCCGGAGGAGGAGTTTTTATCGTGTTAGCTTTTATCTGATAACAAAAACAAGCGAATTAACAGCTGATACAAGTCTAACCTCGCTTTTTTTTTAAAGCTTTAATTATATTTTTAAAAAATTTACTTTTCTCATCAAAAATGTTGTTTTTGTTAAGTATTATCATTTTGTGTTTAAGATCCTGTCAAAACAAAAATATTTTTGCTAACTCACTCAACATTCAATTTAATGAAACTATTATTAATTTCTTAAATTAAATAGAATGCATTTTTACTTTCTCTTACCCTATATATGAAAGTATTGCAATCATGTTAAAAATTCGATGTCTGGAATTTGATTGAGGTCCCCGGAGTCCAAAAAAGTGGGTCCCGCAAATTGGTCTGAATGTGTGTCTGTGTCGACATTTTTAACATTTTTTAAGGAGAGATGAGCTACGAGGCTGAAATTTTATATTTAAGTTAGGCACTTCCAGAACTCGTTAAAATAAGATTTTAAACAAAATCGGCCAAAAAGTACTAGTTCTTTACTGATGTACTTTTTCAGTTTTTTTCGATTTTCCCAAAATTCGCTCCAATGATATTGTTTAAAATTCATAAATCAATTATTTTTTAGATGGTCTTTAAAAAGTATATCAGTAAAATTTTTCGTGAAAATTGATCGAAGTACACTTTATTGATGTGGAAGCATTAGTAGCTCAGTGCTATGAATCGCGTGGCCAAGATTGAAACTAAGGTGCTATGGGCAACTAAATATATCTCTACACAAAAAATGACCAGCACGGTGCACAATTTTCTCTTACCGAAAGGCAAAGCGCTCCCATACACGTTGTACTTTGGAACGCGATCCGGCGATTTTTCACTACACACGCGTATGAGCTGGCTCGCCTACAAACGAGCCAAATCCGCATGTGTTGTGGGCTCTCAAGAGCCTAGCCGAGCCAAAAATAAAAATAACATTTTATCTGAGGAACGAGCCCGATCCGTGAGAGCCCACCCATGTGCGGATCTGCACATGATCCGAGCCGAGCCGGACTTTTTAAATAATCCTGCAATTATTTTTTGATTGTTGATTCTTTATTTTTCTTGAATGAAGATCACAATTTTTTTGAATCAAAAAGCTGTTTCTTCCATTGGCTTTAAATTGGTCTTCCCTAATTTTCTTTTTTCAAGCCGACATGTCGATTTCTTCCTCCATTCGGTCGCATCTAATTTGAGATACCTACTCCGAATCAAAGAATCATTATTAGAGAACTCACAAAATTTTCTGTTAATTATCAGGCTATAATTAGGGCCTAATGGTTATTATTAAATATTGTATAAACTCAAATAAAAATAATTTAAAAAACAAAAAAAAAAAAAAAAAAAAAAAACAATCAACAAAAAAATTTTTTTTTAAATTTTAAAATATATTTTTTTTTAAAATTTTTTTAAAAATTCCTTTTTTTTTTTAAAAATTTTTTTTTTTTTCCCCCAAATTTTTTTAAACCCCCCTTTTTTTTTTCCTTAAAAAAAAAAAAGGAAAAAATGTTTCCCATGGAAACAAAAAATAAACATTTTACCATGTTTACAAATTTTACATCTTGAATTTTAATATATCGGTGGAAACTAAATATATCTCGACACAAAAAAATCTGGTGTGACAAGCACAGAACACAACTTTCGATTACCGAAGGTAAGAGATAGTTGTGTGTTGTGCGACCAGTCACACCAGCTTTTTTATACAATATAATTCCTGATAGGCAGGGTAAGAGTCATTGGCGTGAACTTCCATTTCCTCTGACGACAAAGATAGGGAAGTGAGCTTGCTCTGATTTGGTTTGAATTTTATTAAGGAATGTTAAAAGAAGAGAAATTTTAAATTTGTTTGTAATCTAATCGATCTACTGACTCATAAATTAGACATTTAGACACACACACCATATGGGTTTTGAGATATTTCGTTTTGGAATATGATTTCTTTGATTAAAGGCGGATCGAAAATGTCTGCCCTTCCTTTTTTTCTATTAATAATTCCACTTCTCTCTCTCTCTCTATCTCAGTAGAATATTTTATTATAAGTATTAAAAGGGTTTGAGTTGGGGGAGGAGAATCAAATTAAGATTAAAAACATTGAAAGCCATTTGATTAACATAATGTTGTCATACATAAATTTTATGGCCAATTGAACATAATGAAATGGTTAAATGAACACAGATTGTAGGAATTCAAACAACAAAGAAGAAATGAAACAAAAAGTAAAAAGGGGTGTGGGGGGGGGGGGAGGGGCATTTTCAAATCAATTCTATAGGCTAATAATAATATTTCTCTATTTGTTTGTTCAAATAAATTAAAATGGAAAAAGTTTTGCAATTTAGATTAAAATAAAAAGCGATCCCAAACGCGGTAAAAGCTCTGGATTGGTGGTCACGAGCAATATTTTTTCTTACAATTTACTTACAATTAGGTACTCAAATTTGATATTTAATTTAATTGTTTAATTTTGTACAGTTTGTATGTTGTTTGTATGCTGTCGATTTTTTTTTTTTTTTTTTTTTTTTTTTTTTTTTTAAACATTCACACTTTTTTCTCATTCACACAGTCTTTTCGGCAACTCAGGCCATTTAAGACTTTAGACGATAACCGTTGTTTTTTTTTTTTTTTTTTTTTTAAACATTCACACTTTTTTCTCATTCACACTCACACTCACACACACATTCACACTGTCTTTTCGGCAACTCAGGCCATATAAGACATTTACGATAACCGTTATTGAATAAATATACATATATAGGGTCCAGGCATTCTTATTTAAGCCATCTGGTATCCAATTGGCTTAAATAAAATCATCGGACTGCCTGGGGTCCGAACCCGCGACGTTTGGTATACGAGGTTAGCACGCTAACCTCTACACCACGCCCCGAGGGCACGATAACCGTTGTAATTAATATATATATATTGGGGGTTCAGGCTTTTCTATTTAAGCCATCTGGTATCCAAATGGCTTAAATAAAATCATCGGACTGCCTGGGTCCGAACCCGCGACGTTTGGTATAGGAGGTAGGCACGCTACCTACTACGCCAAACTCGGGGGCATGCTGTCGATTTATTTATTTTGTAGTTTATTTTGGTGAAGAGGAAAGAGACTACTTTCTGACTGCCATCTCCTGTCATTGATCTTAACAAAATTAACTTATTAAAACAAATGATTTTATTGATTTCTAAAAATTAATTATTTATATTAGATTTACAAATTATTTGCACTTTCAATATCGAATGGATTTTCTTCAGGACATAAGAGTGATATTTAGGAAGAAGTGGGGATGGGGTCTTTTAGAGGACAATAAGATTTTTGAAATTCCAAAACCGACCTGACTATACTTAACTTTTTTTTTTATCTTTAATTTGTATTCCTGAGCCTTCTTATAAAAGATTTTCTCGTTTCCTCTATTCAAATTTCCTTTCTGTAATAAAAATCCCTTTTAAAGTAAATATTACCTTAACTAATGAAGAATTTAATTGTAGCAGATGTGACTGTAGTCATTTCATTGAAATTCGCATCTTGTCCTATCTATTTTCAAATAAATTCTTTTTCTCTATTACCGTCCACTTTACAGCTATTTTTCCCACATATCAGATTTATTTCATTTCTTATTTTTAGTCACCCGCCGGGCGTCGAACCCGGAGTGCATACATAATGAGGACACACCGCCTCTTGGGTACATTAAAAAAGAGGGGTGGGACAAAAAGAAAATCGTTCTCACTTTGTTTTATATTCGTCTCAGATAAGATAAAAAATTTTGATGTTTCAATTGCAAACATCCAATAGGATTGAGTTTTTTTTTTTCTAGAAAAAAAATGATGTCAAAGGGATTTATTTATGTGATCCAATTTGTTTCTTTTTAAGTAGCTATCTTGTAATATATGAGCTCTTTCTTCTCTTCTTCTTAATTATATGAGATTCCATTAATTATAAAGTTTTGATAGACTTTAAAAATAAATATTTTAAGAGAGAAAAGAAAACCAGCGTAGGCCTATAGACGCTCCATGTTCGATCCCAGACACGATCTAATTTCAACAAAACTAAAAAATCTGGTGTGACTGGTCGCACAGCACTCTTACCCTTCGGCAAGAGAAAGTTGTGTACTGTGCTTGTCACACCAGATTTTTTGTGTTATATATATTTAGTTTCCGACAGTTTGAATTCAAGATGTAAAATTTATAAGTATGGGAAAATATTTATATTTTGTTACCATAGCAACCTTAGGAGAAATTCCTATCTTTCCTATGAAGAACAAGAATAAAGTAGTCTTCAGAAGAATTCAATGTCAATTCAATGAGAATATACATTTTTAAGAGCATCTAAAAAATAAGTGATTTTTGAATTTAAAAAAAAATCGTTGGAGCGAATTTTGAGTAAATCGAAAAAAACTGAAAAAGTACATCAGTAAAGTACTAGTACTCTTTAGGGGATTTTGTCCAAAAGCTTCGTGTCACGTGCCAGGAGGGTGCCTAACTTAAATATAAAATTTGGCAACCTCCTAGCACTTTTCGTTCTTGAGATATTTTGTTCACAGACAGTCACACAGAGACAGACAGACCATGTCGCAAAAACCACTTTTTTTGGATTCAGGGGACCTCAAAACGTGAAGATCCATCAAAATCTTGACATCGAATTTTTGACATTAATCCAATACTTCTTTCTCTATATATATTTATGTATGTCAACATATACATATAGGTAAGAGAAAGTAAAAAAACAATCTCAGATTTGCACGCAGTGCCACAATATTGGCCTAAATAACTCTAATAACATCGGAAAAAAAAGTCACTGTTTACCATTAATGATTAACCTTAAGTTATCTTGATTTCTTTAAAATAATACATTTCTCTTTTTTTTGTTACAGGTAAATCGGCTACATCACTTTATTTAATTTGCGAAAACAACTTCCGTTCTTCCATGTAAGTTTCTTTTTTTATTTCAATTAAGTGGCAAAACCCGCGTGGGGCTAGCGCTTTATACATGTATATATTAATAGCAAAAAATAATCTTAATATGAACTTCAATTGTTCTCATAATCTTTTATTTACACCCTTTTTTTTTCAAATAAAACCAACTATCAATTAATATCTAAAACGTATTAACCTACTTTTAAATAAGCCTATTATTTGTAATCACGTCAATAAATATAACCACAAAAAAAAAAGAAGTGGGGGTGATCAATACCGTATTGATCTTACTGGCTTGTCAAACAAAAGACATCGTTGTGATCATATTACCTGAACACAAACGAGAAAGAGAGAAAAAAAAACGGAATTAGCCGTAAAAGTAGGGCAGAAGCAAAAGAAAAGCTTTTTTTTTTTTTATTTGCGTTGAAGACATCGCGAATTCAAGTGTTTGAAACCTCGAGTAGTTGGCAAAAAAAAGGAACCGATTGGTTCAATAGTAAAACGATCAAGAGAGAGAGAGAGAGACGACTCTCTCTCTCTCTCTCTTTTACTCCATCCACTTGACTCTCCATTATGAATGCAGTTCTAGCTTGTGCCTTTTTTTCACTTCTTCTTTATCCACTCACATCACCCCCTACCCTCCCCGCTTTGGTCATCAAGGTGAAAAAAAATCTATTCGTGTGGTGGTTTTTATTCGATAGAATACAAATAAATGTATTGGGTATGAATAAAAAATTAGATTATATTCTTTAGAGGTAGAAAAAGAAATTTGGATCTTTTAAAAATTGCATTCAACGACACCTGTGGTAAAAAAAAATGCGAGAGGAAAAAGTTTAATGAAAAATTTTTATATATGTGACCGTCCACATGAGAAGATACCAAATCTTCACTGGGCTAAATTTTCAGGAGAGCCCATTTAGTAAAAAAGTTCAAAAAAATCAAAAATTTTTTTTAAACAGGGACAGGTAGATGTAGGCAGCCAGCAAAGAATAACAACTTTATTTAAATATCGCCGACGTTTCGGCAACGCATCGCACCCATCTTCAGGATGATAAATTGTTAATGTTGTTTAGATTGATACTTGTAGGTGATTCTACCCTTACCGCATCCCTACAGTCACTAGGTCATGCTAGAAGCGTGTCTGCACTATCTCTTTCTAAAGGAATTACCATAGTCAATGCTCTGCCGAATTAAAATCAATTATCCCACCCAATGCAACATATACACGAAACACAAGAGAGGCATCTTCCCAGCATCCCTATGCTGTTCAGACTCGACTAACAGAACTAGTCAAATCCAATCTTCCTTTGTCCCCATGACCTCCCGTGATTGGAACAAGCTCCCTGCGTCTATCTTCCCCAAAACCTATAATCTTCAGACTTTCAAGTCTAATCTTAACAGGCATCTTCTCAGTTCCCGCAGTTGAGTGTCCCCTTTTATGCTTCTCCTTTTGTTTTTATTTTCTTCCTGGCTGCATGTGACTACAGGTCATTATAGGTCTTCGGACCTTATGCACCCATTCCAAAAAAAAAAAAAAATACAAAATTATAATACAAATTTGCATATACCATTAAATGTATCATTATATGCATAATCAGTCTTATAATCTTGGTCAATGCTGATGTTTCGGGCCCATTCAACAATAAATTAAGCCCAGGCACCTACTATAATTCTCATAGACAATTAAACATACATTTAATGGTATATGCAATTTTGTATTATAGTGTCCCATGGCTCCCCATGAACCCAGGATCTCCAGCTTATCTGGGACATCGTTGTGTACTTTTCTTTGCACCAGGCCACGGGGCTCAGGACTAACACCAACAAATTTGAAATGAAAATCTTTTAAAGAAAAATTTCTCATTTGCCAGCCGGTTATTAAACCAGCAAGGAGTCAGTGGCGTTTGGCCCACTAACAAATAAACATTCTCACAAAATTCTGTAAGCTATATAACACACATTGTTCATATGACTAACTCTAAGCAACTTTTCTTTTTTTTTTTTAAACACTCACACTTTTTTCCCACTCACACTCCCACACACACATTCACACACCACACACATACAGTCTTTTCGGCAACTTAGGCCATATAAGACTTTTACGATAACCGTTGTTAATTAATATATCCTTTGGGGGTTCAGGCATTCTTATTTAAGTTATTTAGTATCCAAATGGCTTAAATAAAATCATCGGACTTCCTGGAATCCGAACCCGAGGCCCTTGGCATTCAAGGCAGGCGCGTTACTAACTACACCAAGCCCGAGGACCTAAGCAACTTAATTTAATGAATGGACTGATGATGGTTCTTAATCAAGGAACCGAAACGTCCTATGATTATTCTATAATATTTATTTTCTCACAGCAAGTTTGAGTAAGTTATCTTGAGATCCAGCATTTTTTTTTATTATACAGTATTAAGTGATTGATTGATACCTGAGATCAGAGTAAATTTTTCTTATTTTTGGGAAGTGGCTTATCATTACCACCAGACCTCACTCTCTTACCCTCTGAACAAAAATAAAATAAAAAGACCAGACAGGTTTGCCTTGAATTACAAGATAATATACGAAAACATAAAAAGGTTTCGTTCACCCTTCATCCCTGCGACCTAAGCCTTCGTTATGAGCCCTTTTCGCTAACCCCAAACACTCTGGTTTCATGTTTACTTTTGATATCCCCTTTCGTTTCTGCTTACAAACAAAACCTCTGTCTATATCATCCTTTTTCTCTCTCACTTTTATTTTAATTTAATAAAAAAAAATTCATTTTAATAATACAAAGTATTAACGCCCCTCCAGAGGATGCTGGTCCCATGGCCCCCAGCCGAATTCCCTAGTTACCCCAATGCTCAGGAGTTCACACATTTTGTGAGTATGTGAATGTCGATTACGTATTAATGTGCTTCTTTTCGTGAGAGGATAAAACTTGTTTTTAGATTGAATCTAGCTTAAAGAACTAATAAATTTGTATCTCAATTTCTAAATATTTTTTAGAATACCAAAAAAGTCTAAAAAAAAAAAAAAAAAACATCGTATATTTTACCGTAGACGCGATTTTTTTTTTTTATAATAAATTAAATTTTCTTAATAGAAATATTTTTTATATACCCTAATAAAATTTATCTAAAGAATCCAAAAAAATTCTATAAGATTCAATCGGCGCCACAAGTGTCTGATGTGCTCGAGAGTAGAGCCTTGAGCTTAGGCAACCAAATTGCTTAGCCGTCGAACTTGTTGCCTTTAGAGTAGTTTTTCCCTTTCAGTTGCATTAAACCAGTGTTTTCCAAACTGGGAGTCACGGCCTAGTCTAAGGGGAGGCGCGAATATTCGCAAACAAATGATTGCTAAAGTTTTATAAATAAAATAAATAAAAAAAAAAAATATAGTGATAAAAATTAAGGGGGGGGGGGGGGGGGAGGCGTCATAATTAACTTAATAACATTAAGTTTGGAAACCACTGCATTAAACAACAATGAATTATTAATTATTTTAGCTTTTATTTGGTTGACTAAGTTCAACACTCCACTCTCGGGCACATCAGGCATTTGTGGCGCTGTCTGTACATTTTATTAGGCCTATTCCTTTTTTTTTTTATTTATTTATTTTCGGCTGCAGATTCTTTTTATTAAAATTGTTTTTTTTTTTAAATCTAAAAACGAATTATTTATTGGTTATTATACAAATTATAATTAAATAAATTAGGGAAAAAAATATATTGTTTTAAAAAATAACAGACAAAATAAATCAATGACAGACGCGATGGACAAAACAAGCTTTCTGATAGGCTAGAGCCGATCTCAATCTCTTAACACTAATACCCTAAAAGCTTTAGTATCTATTTATCCTTAATAAATAATCTTTTAGACAAAGAAAGAAGAAAATAATTGTTTAGAAAATTGAACTTGGCAATTTGCTTAAAATTTTTTTGTAAATAACAACAACAACAACAACATATTAATTTAAACTTGAAATTGTCCTAACTAGAACAATTACATTGTTGCATTCATTGCAAATAAAATAAATATATTTAATTAATTCTCGGGGGGAATAGTTGTCAAGTTGATTTTATATGGTTTTGAATAGTTTGGAAATAGTCTTCATTAATTTGCCTTGGTGTGATTGTGATTGTGATTGTATGCTCTGCTTGCTTTGCTTTTACCATTTAGGACCCCTCCGAGTGAGGAGTCCCTGCAGTCCCACTTTGCTTCTTTCTCTCTCACTCTCTCTCAATGCATTGCAATAGCTACTGCTGCTTTGTCTCCTTGCTTGTTGTTTCTACCAACATTTATATTATATTATTCATTATTCCTGTAATTACCTTGATTCAAATTGCTACTACTAATTTATTAACACCATTTCTCTCTCTCTCTCTTACTCTAATTCATTCATTTGTATGTTTATTTTTTTCTCATTTAGAATTCACAATACTAAGCGAGAGAAATTTTTTTTTTCTAGAATAATATTTCTAAGAGCCGGTTGCTTCACATCTTAGCTATCCTTTAGATAAGCTAGTGTACATGACTTTCGAGTTTTTCACATCTAGTTAAGCTAATCATATGGTTAAATAAAAGTTTCAAATCGTAGTTAACTAGCAAAGACCCAAAGTTCGGTAAAAGGCTTAAATAAGGGGTAAAATTAGAAACACAAGTCTTGTATATTTATTTTCACTTTCTCTTACCTATATGTATATGTTTATTACACATATATACCCTAATGAAAGTATTGGATTGATGTCAAAAATTCGATGTCGAGGTTTTGATGGATATAGGCCTATACGTTTTAATATATCGGCGGAAACTAAATATATCTCGACACAAAAAAATCTGGTGTGACAAGCACAGAACTCAACCTTCTCTTACCAAAGGGCCGCATGTCACACCAGATTTATTTTTTGAAATTTTAATATTTTTGTTAAAGAATCAATTAGCTTTAATTAATTATTTTAATTTGTAATATTATTTTAATTTTAATTTTTAATTAAATTGTGAATAAATAGACCCAGGGTCTGGCATATTCGGATAGAGCGCCTCCCCCTATACCAACGTCTTCGGACCCAGCTCCGATGATTTTATTTAAGCCTTTTGGATACCAGATGGCTTAAATAGAAATGCCTCCCACAATTTATACATTAACACAACGGTTAGTCGCTACCAAGTCTTAAATGGCCTGGTGCCGAACAAGACTGGTGATGTGTGTGAGTGTGAATGAGGAAAAAGTGTGAATGTTTAAAGAGAAAAAAAAAAAAAAAAAATGCCTTTAATTAAGTTGCCAACTTCACAAAACTTCCCTTATACCACATATAGCTAATTATATGTGAAAAACTCTCATTTTTTAACTCGCAGGTTAAGCCTGTTCTAGCCTATTTACTATATCAATGATTTACTAGCTGGCGGATAAATTTGCTAGTTGACTAAAAGGGAAACGCCCCTGAAACATTTGATTGAGATATAATAAATCTTAGAGGGGTTGAATTTTTTAAATTTATTTCTAGTCTATTTAAAGAAATACGAAATAATTTGTATATTTTTAAATCGGGGACGAATAAGGTAAAAAATTATTAAAAATCCTTTTTTGTGTCTTTATATAAAAATGGAATCTTTTTTTTTCTATTGAATATTTTCGTTTTTTTAATTTAGTTAAAATAGGAACGATTTTATTGATTTCATTAACGGTACTTTATTCCTCTATTGAAGATAAAAGTTTAGTTGGCTTTGAATTCACTTGCAGTGAGGATCGTTTACTTGTGCATATGCACCTGTTTCTATTTTGTTCTAAGTGTTTTCTCTTTTGTGTTTGTGAGTGTTTGTGTGTGCGCGTGAATGAAATGACGGAAATAAAATGCACTCCGATCTCGCTTGGACCGCACTCCGGGCTGATCCCCATCCGTCAAAAAAGGTAATAAATATATTAACAATATATTTAATGAATTTTAATTATCTATTTAAAAGAATGAGGCTTGCTTGATTTAATTGAGCTCAGTTATATCAATAAATAAAAATTTTTTGGTATTTTTGAGATCTATAAATATTCAATAAATGAATAATTATATCATTTAAAATATTTTTACTTTCTCTTACCTATATATACCTATACCTATATACGTTAATATGTAGAGAGAGAGTATTGAATTTTTTGATTATTTATTCAAGTGACCCCTGGCCCCTTGAAACTCGTGATACTCGTAAAACAGTAAAAATATATTAAATTTTTTTTTTTTAATCTGATAGTAATTCTTTTGATGATTTAATTAATTTTTTTTTTTATTTTATGTAGTGGCGTATTTTCCTATTTTTATCATTTTGTTATCAATAATTAACAGGACGGTCGTGTCGCCTGGGAACCAAATACTGTATATCGAGAATTTTTAATAAAAGTTTAAAAATAGCATTCAATCAAGGGCTTTGTGTTTGTACCTCAAACCCTCCCCTCTCTCTCTCCCCACTTTTGTCATTTACAAAAATTTTTTGTCCCATCACACCAAAGAAACCTTTTTTTTTTTATTAATTTAATTGACTCCTCAAAATATTAATTAATTATAATTAACAAATAATTCATATTTATCTTAGAATGATTTTCTAACTAATTTATTTACTCTTAGTGAAAATATAATACATATTTGCAGAGAGAGAGAGGCTTTTTTTTCAACGCAAATATTGGGAGGTAATTTATTCATTGGGCGGCTTACCCTGGTGGCCAGTGTCACTTTTCCCAGAATAAATCACATATTCATTAATCATAATTTAAAACTACATGAGTGGATTTCGTTCGGTAATTTCAAAGCAAATAAGAGAGATTGTCAAAATAAATCCATCTTTAAATGAAATTATAATAAAAAAAAATACACTCGCACATCATCAGGTGAAATAAAAAAGTGTTGATATTTTCATTAGTTTTTTTTTTTTTTTTTTTTTTTTCTAAGCTGAGGTTGGAAATGATCAAATTACATGTCGAGATGGAAATACACTTTTTGACATTCCCACCCAGCCAGTCAAAAAATAGATCTGTCTGTGTGTTTTCAAAATTAAGTAAGGAGGTAATGAGCTACGAGGTTGAAATTTTATATATATAGTTAGGGACCCTGCTTATATGTGAAAATAAGCTTTTAAATAAAAACGGCTAAAGAGTACTAGTACTTTACTTATGTACTTTTTTAGTTTTTTTTTTTTTTTTTTTTTTTCTTAAAATATGCACCAACGATTTTGATTAAAATTCACAAATCTTAGGTGCTCTTTAAAATGTATATTCTCAATAAAAGTGTAAGATGGCTGTTATTTATTAATCTTAAGGAAGTGAGTGGATTTGCAGCCAGGATAATAAAAAACTATTTTTAATTTCTTTTGGTCGACGTTTCGGCGCCAATCGCGTCTTTCTTCGGGACCAAAGATTGTTTAAAAGCACATATGGATTTTGTTGTGGCATGTATAAAATATTTGAACAATTTTGACAAAGGCATCCTTTTGTGTAAGAAAAGAGCTCTCTGTGCGTTATTTTTTCCAATTCTTTGGTCCCGAAGAAGGACGCGATTGGCGTCCGAAACGTCGACCAAAAGAAATTAAAAATAGTATTTTATTCTCCTGGCTGCAAATCCACTTCCTTAAGATGTATATTCTCATTTTGCCTTTTTTTAAACATATTTTTTTCCCATTCACACTCACATTCATACACACAATATACACAATATAAGACCTTAAAAGATAACCGTTATTATGAAAATATATACATTGGATACCAAATGGCTTAAATAAAATCATTGGACTGCCTGGGATCCGAGCCCTCGACCCTTGGTATTCAAGGCAGGCGCGCTACCAACTACGCCAAGCCCGAGGGCCCATTTTGCCATTTAACTCTTAGGAAGACCACTTTACTCTTGTACTTCATAGAAAAAATATGAGAAATGGTTACTATGGTAACAAAATATAAATATTTTCTTCTTTCCTACTTTTTTTTTAACACTCACACTCACACCTTCTCCTCTACGTATCAGCAGAAATTAAATATATGTCGACACAAAAAATCTGGAGGGATAATCACAGAACACAACTTTCACTTAAGAGTAATTGTTGTGTGCTGTGCGACCATCACACCAGTTTTTTCATCTTTTGTTCAAAAATTGAATTTTTCTAATTCATAAAGTTTTAGCATAGTTTATTTAACAGTTCTTAAATTTGTTATGTCGGATTACCCAACCCCATTTGAGTAATAATAAATAATAAGATAGTAAGGTAGTAAAGAAAAAAAAATATCTAACAATTTTCATTAAAAGTTTCTCCGGTGGATAATTCAATAAAGAAAACAATTTTAATATTTCATAAATCTTTTAATAATGTCTAAAATAAAATCGAACTTATCTCCTTATGAAAAAGTTATAGTTACTAGCTACTACACGTTGCTAACGTATCTATAGTAGAAGTAGCTATAATATCAAAAGGAAGCCAAGAGAAAAAAAAATGCAATTTTTTATAAGATTAAACTTTGAAGAACTTAACTCTATCCTTTAATATATCATATCTCACTTACTACTCTCTCTTTCCCTCGCCCTCAAGTTTCTCTTTCTTAACAAAAGTCCTCTTCTAAAAAAAAAAATAAATAAATTTTTTGTTCCTGTTAGGGGATTGTTTTTTTTTTTAAATCTATAAATTTTTTATTTATACTTTAAGGTAAAAAACACATTACACTAATTTTTAGATATTTGCTAAATCTTTAATAATCTTCAAACAGACAAATTAAATTTATATATTTTTTAGCAAGAATATCAACAATGTTTTTGCTAAATACTAAATTTTTTTGGTCGAGTTCAATTCAGGGACGTCATTTGAGCCCCCCCCCCCCCCCCAAGGCTTTGGAAAAAAATACTACATACAAACAAACTTACATACATACATACATCTACATAAAACAAACTCACACTTTCTCTTTATAAATAAGTTTAGAAGATGGTATTGATAAAAATATAGAGGTGTATATAAATATATGGGGCATTCCACGCCAACTCGACCACTTTTGAACCCGACCATTTTTGATTTGGCTGAAACTTTGTCATCTTTTTATACCCTATTGAAAACGTGTTTGAGAATTTTTTCAGATTTTACGACCCAGCCAAAAAAAGTTATAGCATTTTCAAAAAACATCGATTTTTTTTTTTAAATAACCGTAAAACTGTCAAAAATTAACTTATCGGGACGATTTTTTTTTTGAAATTTTTGTCTTTAAATGTACTTTTCAGAAAAAAATATGACAAAATTTTACAGATTCATCTTGAACGTTTTTTTTGACATTTTCGTAAAAAAACAAAAATTTCGGGATGAATGACACTTTTTTTTTTTTAATTTTTTTTTTTTATAAAAAACTTTGATTTTTTCTACAAATGCTCTGAAAATTTCAGAGTGGGATTATTTCGCGTTCTATTTTTTTTTTATTTTTGAAAAAAAAAAAATTTTTTTCTCTCCGCTTATTTATCATGATGGTGCTCTTAAATTCTTCCAGGATTGACTGAGATTCTAGAAAATTGAAGAAAAATAATAATAATAATAGTTAGGTGTGATAAAATCGAGAAAATTCCATTTATCCTGAAAAAATTAGAAATTAGTTGTGTATTCAACTACTGAAGTATTTGAAGCGTCAAGTAAAAGCTTAGAAACATGGGCGTAACTAGGGGGGTGCCGGGGGGGTCTGGCCCTCCCAGAAAGCTCCTTGCCCCAAGGAAAATAGAGAAAATATGGGGCTTTCCAGGCCCGCCGGAAGAAGGCTGGTCCCATGGCCCCCCTTTTATTTTCCTTGGGGCAAGGAGCTTTCTGGGAGGGCCAGGCCTCCCCGGCACCCCCCTAGTTACGCCCATGTTTCTAAGCTTTTACTTGACGCTTCAAATACTTCAGTAGTTGAATACACAACTAATTTCTAATTTATTCAGGATAAATGGAATTTTCTCGATTTTTAACACCCCTAACTATTATTATTATTATTTTTCTTCAATTTTCTAGAATCTCCTAGAATCTCGGACAGTCTTGGAAGAATTTAAGAGCACCATCATGATAAATAAGCGGAGAGAAAAAAATTTTTTTTTTTTCAAAAATAAAAAAAAAATAGAACGCAAAATAATCCCACTCTGAAATTTTCAGAGCATTTGTAGAAAAAATCAAAGTTTTTTATAAAAAAAAAAAAATTAAAAAAAAAAGTGTCATTCATCCCGAGATTTTTGTTTTTTTACGAAAATGTCAAAAAAAACGTTCAAGATGAATCTGTAAAATTTTGTCATATTTATTTCTGAAAAGTACATTTAAAGCCAAAAATTTCAAAAAAAAAAATCGTCCCGATAAGTTAATTTTTGACAGTTTTACGGTTATTTAAAAAAAAAATCGATGTTTTTTGAAAATGCTATAACTTTTTTTTGGCTGGGTCGTAAAATCTGAAAAAAATTCTCAAACACGTTTTCAATAGGGTATAAAAAGATGACAAAGTTTCAGCCAAATCAAAAATGGTCGGGTTCAGAAGTGGTCGAGTTGGCGTGGAATGCCCCCATATATATTTTTACTTTCTCTTACCCTATATATGAAATATATAGAGAGAGAAAGTATTGCGATCATGTCAAAAATTCGATGTCGAGATTTTGATGGATATACATGTTTTGAGGTCCCCTGAGTCCAAAAAAGTGGGTCCCGCAAATTGGTCTGTGTGTGTGTATGTGTGTATGTGTGTATGTATGTGTGTCTGTATGTGTGGAACCATTTTTTTAGCATGAAGGAATTGAGCTACCGGATTGAAATTTTATATTTAACTTAGGTACCTTTGAAGAATCTCAAAATAAGCTTTTGAACAAAATCGGCCAAAAAGTACTAGTACTTTACTGATGTACTTTTTCAGTTTTTTTTCGATTTTCTCAAAATTCCCTCCAAGGATTTTTTTTAAAATTCATAAATGAACTATTTTTTTAGATGCTCTTTAAAATGTATATTCTCATTTTGCCGTTGAAATCTTCTGAAGACCACTTTACTCTTGTTCTTCATAGGAAAGATAGAAATGGTTGCCATGGTAACGGAATTTAAATCTTTTTCTTTTTATTAGATTAAAAATCAATTATTATTTAAATTCCCATTTTTTTTTTAAATTTATTTGTGTCTTTAATTGTTTCAAAGAAAACATATATGTCTCTCTCTCACTTGCAAACATTATCGCCTGTCTCTACTCTTTTTAAATTCCCTTTCCACCTTATCTTCGCATAGGCCTAATGTTAATTTCCTATAGGGATTTGTATGTTAATTTCGATTCAAAAGGGGGTCCCCTTTAGAACTTTTTAGGCATTTAAAATTTTTTTTTCCAATTCTTATGAAATTTTGTATTTATTTACGATTCTATATTGTGTATAAAATGTCCAAATATGAGATTAAAATTTTGAAAAATAACCATAGTTTATTTGAAGCAGTCAACATTTAAAATGCAAGTTTGAAACTAAGATGCTATCGGAAACTAAATATATCTCGACACAAAAAATCTGGTGTGACCAGCACAGTGCGCAACTTTCTCTACCGAAGGGTAAGAGAAAGTTGTGTGCTGTGCGCCAGTCACACCAGATTTTTTTATATGTATAGCCTATAAATTAAATAGCACAGGATGTAAAAAGTTTTTTGGCTCTCCCAGGCAAAAACTGAAATGACTTCACTGTTACAAATAGGCATATCCATGGTTCGACTCTCGGCGATGCCTATCTATCTCGCTTATTAAAATTACAATATTATTATTTTTACCCGTTTATTTACCCGAGGTGCTTTCGTGCACTGATACACATACCTCAAACCCAACCGGCCTCTGACCGTAGTCATCCATCTACTGGCACCTCGTGAAGTTATATTATTTCTTATCTCCAATTTCTCCTCCTGCATTCATTTTTGGCTAATGAACTAAGCTTTATTTCTGGTTCCTTTTATCCATTCTCTTCTTTGCTAGAGTTTTTTTTATCTCCGAGTATTTTATTCAGTTTTTTAGACGGAAAAACTACGTCGATTCAAATACTGTAAAAAACCAACCCCAGAAAAAAAAGGATAAAAGCTTATACTATTTTTAATTTCTCTTACCTATATGTTAATATATATAGAAATTGGATTCATGTCTAAAATTCGATATACACGTTTTGAAATTCCAAGAGTCCAAAAAAGTGGTTTTCGCAACATGGTCTGTCTGTCTGTGTGTGTGTCCGTGTTCAATTTAAAGCATGAAGAAATTGTAGACTAGATTTTTAATACAATATTTAACAATAATTATTTATAAAAATAATTTAATACAATATTTAACAATATTTAACAATATTTAATACAAATATGTGGTCTATAATTAAAAATGTAAGACCACTTTACTCTGACAAGCACAGAGATTTTTAAGTATGAATATACTTTTTTTTCAAATTTCAAATTTTATTTGACAGTTTCATTTCTCTTAATATCGGGTTCGTACATACATATCCGAGTTTTTTTACACCGGCCATAGTTTTTTACATAAATTATTTTTTGCTTTTGTATAAAAAATGCCAACTCATGTAAAAAACCTCTGCTGAAAGGGACCTTTTTCTCCCCTTCCACAGGACGGGATGTCACAGCAACTCACTCTCATAGAGTTGCCTGTGGGGGTATTGTAGTGGGATACACTGAATTACAATAATAATAAAGATTAATTATATAAACTTTATTTACGGACTTTTATGTGATATATAATTTCTTATTAATTAATTAAAACTTAACGTTTGACCTTCACATCATAAAAAAAACTCACCTTTAATAAAATTTCATTTTATAATAAAGAAGAAGAAGAAGAAGACAGCTTCTCTTTAATTTCCTCTTAGGGATTTCGCCTGTTTGAATTCATAAAGATGTTGACATGTCTTTTGACATACATTATAAATAATAGAGAGGAAATTTCCTAATTGGTTAAGAGCTATCCATATCCCATTATTGAACCCTACATCAGATGTTTCAATCTAGTAAATGGCTCTTGGATTTTAGCGCAAGAGATTTAGATCTTGTAATAGATTCTAGAATACCAACCATTCCAATTTGATGTTTAAAATTTATTATTCTCTCTCTCTCTCTCTCTCATTCCCTCTGAATTTGTGAATTAAAGTTATATAATTTCATATTTTATTCCATTTATTTTCTTGTTCATTCTTAAACTAGATTAAGGTTTCATTCAACTTGCGTGCCAAATGGAAACAAAAAGCCCTCGACGGTGTAGTAGAGGAATTCAACAATCCATGCAATTAATTTTTTTCTTTGATATAATAAAATATTTCAACAAAAATAAAAGTAGAAAAAAAAAATAAAGGATCAAAAATTTTTAGATTCTTTTAAAGTTTTTTGGTGCACTTCCGACTCTTTCTGGTCTCTGATCTATTTCAATCTTTTTATTCTAATTAATATTTTCTTTTACGGATAACTTCTCCCCTAAATAAAATTTATGTTACAGGCCTTCCTCTTCTTTTTGGAAACTAAAATTTAATTTCCTCGATTATATGTATTTTGTTTAGATGATTCTAATTTGTATACTAATATATTGTTAAGAAATAAATCGTTTCCTTATTCAGGACATTGCCATTCAAAAATATTATTTCTAACAATTATATATACTAACCTTAAATTGGTTTGATTTTTACTTTCTCTTACCTATGTTGTGTATAGGGCGTATGTGTTATATAGGCCTATATATATAGGAGAGAGAATTTATGTCAAAAATTCGATGTCAAGATTTTGATGGATATACAAGTTTTGAAGTCCCCTGAATCAAAAAATGTGGTTTTCAAAACATGGTCTGTCTGTTTGTCTGTGTGTCTGTCTGTGACCAAAATATCTCAAGAACGAAAAGAGCTAGGAGATTGAAATTTTATATTTAAGTTAGTTACCCTCCTGGGACGTAACACTAACCTTTTCAACAAAATCGGCCAAAGAGTACTAGTTCTTTACTGATGTACTTTTTCGTTTTTTTTTTGATTTTCTCAAAATTCGCTCCAACGATTTTGATTAAAATTCAAATATCAATTATTTTTTAGACGCTCTTTCAAATGTATATTCTCATTTTGCTTTTAAAATTGTATGAAGTCCACTTTACTCCTGTACTTCATAGGAAAGATAGGAGAAATAGTTGCTATGGTAACAAAATATAAATATTTTCACATACTTATAAATTGTATATCTTGAATTCTAATATATCGGCGGAGTTAAATATATCTCAACACAAAAAATCTGGTGTGACAAGCACAGCACCCAACTTTCGATTACCGAAGGGTAAAATAAAGTTGTGTGCTGTTCGACCAGTCCCACCAGATTTTTATATTTAAATTTAACCCGATTAGTCGTTTATTATATAAAGTTAAATGATATAACAAAAAAAAAAAAAAAAATTAACAACCCCTCCAGAAAACGTTAATTTATTACCCTTCACTAAGCAATCACTTTTCCCCGAGGTGATAATTAAAACTTCGATGATTTTAACTTTTTAATGAAGGAATTAATTATTTTAGGTCCGTTTTTTAATTAATACCAGCGTCTTGCCTGAGGGCGGCACTTATGCTAGAGTGACCTTTACTAAAACAATTCTTATAAAAAAATTGAAATTAATATTCACCCATTTTTCGTTTGTTTATCTTTAGAATATATATAAAAAAAAAAAAAAAATGAAATTTATCATCACAAAAGAAAAAAAAAAAAAAAAAATCAACCACCAATTTGTATTTGATAAAATCAACGATAATAAAAAAATTCTTTCCGCTTCTTATCTAAATTTACTTATAGATATTATTTGAAGATAGGTAGATGATTTCTGGTTCGTATTTTATTGCCTCTTGAATGGGAGAGGGAATAAAAAAAAGAAATCAATATTTTAATGAATAAGTTCGAGGCATTTTTTAAAATTTAAATACCCCCAGTTCTTTTTTTAATACAAATCCCGTGATGGGGTACGTTTAATCCCCGATACGTTGACCGTCTATTGAAATTTTCATTCACAATAAATAATAATTTTACTATTATTTCAATATCATATAATCCTTTTATCTCCCTTTATACATCACAGTCTTTCTCATATATTCGTGTATAAATTTTATTACATTCTTACCCCCATAACGTCTAATAATTGTTATTTAAAGGTTGTAACAAAACACGTTAAAATTATTATATGAAATCATTTATTTTCCATAACATAATAGCGAGATTAAAAAAAAAGGGAAAATTATTACTCGTGATCTGAAATAAATGGTGTGAAATCTCTCAGCGAAAGAGAGATTAGAGTGAGATGATAACAGAATAAACAAAGACATAGCATTAAAGGAACAATTTTATTTATAAATCAATTTCATTAACAACCTTTTGTCATGAAACTATTAAAATTAATAATAACATATCATTTTATTAATAAAATGGGGTGGAAATTAATTTTTTTTTGTATTTTGTGTAATAGAAAGGTTTATCCCAATGAGATCGGATATCGTATCTAGGAAAAGGAAATTAAAAAATAAATGGATAAGTGATTTTTTAAAAACTGAGAAGGCAGGCCCCTCTGCCTTAATGATGAATTTATCTGAGGAAGCCAAAGAAAACCTCCCCATTATTTTTTTTTCTGAATATGTGCCTATTTTGAAATGATAAATTATTTATTGGCTACTTACTACAAAATAGAACGGTTAATTGATTTTAGGCTTTCGCAATTATTATTATTATTAGAAATAAAAGACATTTTTTTGTGAATTATTTTAGCAAATAATAACATTAAAAGTCTGTTAATAATTACAATAAAATAAAACGTTTCGGGTGATAATTCTGCAGCCGTCATCAGAAAGATGCATTCAGTTTGAACAATGATCATCAACTGAGGGTTAGGTATTATTTACATGGGTAGCTAACTTCGCATCGTTTTGTGAACGAACTGAAGTTGACTACGAATATAAGCGAGGCGAAGTTAGCCACTCATGTAAATAATAACTATCCCTCAGTTAGTTAATTGTTCAAATGCCTCTACTGACGACGACTGTATAATTAATAATATACTTTTTCTGTTATTATTTGCTAAATTAAACCACGATTTATGCCAATATCCATCCAATATTTCTAAATGTTAGTACTAGTTGAAAATTCCATACTTAGGTAAAATCGGTGAGGTTAGGTCTTCTAGCATTTTTTGAGTGAGTGATGAGGCATTTCAATTCAAGCATTCTAATAAAAATTAAGAGAAAGTAAAAATGATGTATCGTTTATAAATGCATACATATTTAGCTACGTCCTCTAAATGATACCTCTCAAATCCTTCAATGCTTAAAGCCAACATTTGAAATTCAACCATTTTAATTATTCAATGGCTCTAATTTTAATACCGCTGTGAGAGATTAGAATTAGAGTAGAGTATGATTAATTTCACTAATCCTCCTTCAAAAAGCAAAACGTTGTTTCATTAAAGTACTTGCTCGTTCACATGAATTGGATGAAAAGGGTCAAAGTAAAACTAGTAAATGAAATAAGAAAAATAGTATAATATCAATAACCAACAACCAATGAATTTCAAATGTTTGGGTGTCTAGATTCTAGCATTTTTGCACAAGTCGACTATATTAAAAATATTTTTTACACAAATTTTATATCAAATTGGTGGAGAAAGCATACAAGCTCCCGTCCCCCTAAAAATTTTTCTAAAAAAAATTTATATGAATAATTTGATTTTTGTTTAGGCCTAAATGCTAAACTATTTTATTTTAAATAGCAATGAATATTGACTAAAATTTATAGAATAAAATTTTTACACAAGGGATGAAGCTCCTTAAATAGGATATCACTTACTTTGCTGTCAAGTGATAGGGGTTAATAAACTTGTTACCTAAGTAAGTAAAGGAAGAAAAAGATCGAATAATTACAGGGTGACCCACGGTAAATTGTGAAATAAAAAAATAATAAACACTTACATTTTTATTTTTCTCATATTGGACAATAATGGAAGTTTCTTCTTCTTCTTGACTGCTGGGAACTCTCAAAATTAGCATCTCGAGACGCGCATTTTGATTTTACTGACAGGTCTAACACAGCCTAAAATTTGCTGTTACTTAATGTATACAAAGGGATTTTTGTTAAAAAACAAAATTCACATCACTTGAAAAAAATATTATTTTTCCAGCTCAAATAAAAATTCAACTCTACATAAAATTTTAGTCAAAGATTACTTCTAATAAAGTGATCTCGTCGATATCTTAAATACCGTATTATTTCTTAATTTTTTTTGTATGTAATACATTAAATGATTTTTCATTGTCATTTGGTCTTGTTCATCTCCTGAATTTTTCCAAAGAAATTAGGAGGTTTACGAAACTCAAAAAATAAAAAAATAAAAAAACCTCTGATTGAGAAGCATTTCAAAATGATCGATTCACTTTTAAAATCATTAACAAGCACTCAAATTGAGACATATTTTTTTACTCTAGCCCCTTGATTTACAAAATAAATATTTCGAATAAATCATTTATAAAATTAATCATAATTTTTTGTTTTTGTTTAATAAATAAGCCTGTTTTTGTTTTTTTGTTATTTCCCTCACTTAAATTGCGTTTGTATGTATCTATAAAATTAAACTATAATGGAGAAACGGTTTTAATGGAGATTTATATCCGAATGGGCCAAATATACCGAAGATAAATTATCTTGATGTTATCTAAAGCGAATGAATTGAGGGAAGGGTGCAATTGCAATTTTCGCACAGAGAGGAGAGGAGAGAGCCTTTAGAAACACACTCTCTTTACAAATGATAAAAGCCATTAGTCTCCGATTAGTATCTTTAGATATTTTTGTACAAAATCATCCATTCTCCATAAATTTTAGTCTCTATCTTTCTATTTCGTTGGAGAAAAATAAGTGATTAACCCCGAAAGAAAGAGAGAGAGAGAGAGAGAGGGAGAGAGGGTGCATATATAATTTTAGAGATTAACTTGGAAAATTTTATTCCATAAGATTAAGACTTTTTTCAAGGAAGTTCGGTTAATATCAAGAGAAAATGATCCATGAAATTTTTTTAACATTCTTTGAATCATTTCCTAAATACAAAAAAAAAAAAAAAAGAAAATTCCCAATCTCTTGAAAAAATCAATAGAGGCCATTTCCTCTTCTTTTTTTTTATTCTTTAGTAAAAAAACAAATATTTTATATCATTATTCATTGATAGACTAGGATGTGTGATCAGTCACACCAGATTATTTTTTAATTGATTAAAAGAAAGGAATATTGAAAAAGAAAAGTAAATCTGATGCCTGAACTTTATACTAAATTTAAACTTTATAAAAGAATATCAAATTAATTCATTCAAAAAAAAAAAAAAGTTTAATATTTTTTATATTTTATTATTCATGTCAAATTAAAAAAAAAAAAAAATTTCATCCTCTTCCCATTTTTTTTCTTTATTAACTAACCAACTTTTTTATTTTTTAACTGAATCGCTAATTTGAAATCATTTGTTTTAATAAAATACGAAAATTTACATTCCATTTCTCTGTTGAATATATTATTATTATTATTATTACACTGTATTTATAATCTGAAATCATTTTACTTTAAATAGCTCAAAATGGGCTTATTTAATTAACAATCTCCAATAAAACCATTATTAAATTCTTTCCATATACAGTATAAAATCTTTATACTGTATAATTAATAAATAAAATCGTTTGTATTAATCAATTAAGAAAATTTAAATCATTTGGATACCAAATGGCATAAATAAATGTGCCAGAACCCTAATAAATAGTAATTATATAATAATAATAGTATATTAAAATTTACATTCCATTTGTCTGTCACATTTACACAATTAAATAAATAAATATAATGGTCTATTAAAAATAGAAAACACTCAGAATTCTAAAAAAACTTTGGCCTACTACGGGGCCAAAGAGGAGTAAAATGTTGGGAACAATTGAAAATTAAGTTGGTAATTATTCTTCTAAAAAGACATGAATCTCGAAGGAAAAATCTTCGTATTCCCGAAAATCCCAAATGGGGAGTCTCAAAAAATTTCTGAAAATTCAGAATTTTTCCATAGGAAATTATTAAATTTCTATCTCATTAATTCCTAATATAAGACGATTATGAGCCTTCCCATAAAAGCAAACATCTTCATCATATAGCCTACTGTATTCTTGAAATATAACAAAGGGAACATTGCTGCATTGTTGCCGGGAAATTTGAGGTTATTCTTGGGTATTTGGATAGCGCCCATTCCAAAAATGGCATCAGTTTCGACACATCGCGTCTAATTTTAGAGCTATAGAGAAAATTAAATGTTAATAGAAAATGTGCTCTAAAGCTGCTCTTATTTTGAATCACCTGGATTTATTTAAGACGACACCTTTTAAAAGTTTGCAGATAGTTATACATAGAAATTTTAAGTTTCAGCTCATTTAGACGCAAGGGCGGATCCAGAGGTGTTTCTCGGGGAGGGGGGGGGGGGGTAATCTGGTGTGACTCGTCGCACAGCACACTATTTTTTTTTTTAATTTCGGGAATTTAAAAGCGCATTCTGTACTTGTTTGCCAGAATATAAATACACATCATATTTTTAAGTATTAATTTTAAAAATTTTACATTAAAAATACATTTTTTTGCGAAAAAAAGGTATTTTTTCGAATCTCGGGGGGGGGGGTAATTACCCCCTTTACCCCCCCCTGTATCCGCCCTTGTTTAGACATGCCGCAAACGGCTAAACTTTTAGAAAAATCGATTTTTTTATTTTGACACATTTAATACAATTTTTCTGGTCCCTGGATGCAAAAAACATATTTTTACGATATTATATAGTTCTTTAGCTTTCCAAAAATCATTCATCCGTGAAAATCTGTTAATAATTAACGAAATTATAAACAAATCACTTATCAAAGTCTAGTAAAAACACTTTGGCTGCCTATCATTTAGGCGCATTTTTTGCTCCTCTCCGTCAGTAGAGCTCATAAGAATAAACTTATAAGTATTTTAGTATATAACGAACTGTGGCTGTTGTACAATTAGATTAATGATATAAAGAGGATGCAGCCAATAATAAATAAAAAGCATCTATTTTTTTTAACACTCTTTATTTAGGAACGTTTCGGCTATGATCAACAAAGTATAAAGTAGCAAATAATATATACTCTAGAAGGGCTGAGGATGACTTTGTTGATCATAGCCGAAACGTTCCTAAATAGTTTATTTATTATAGGTTGCATCCTCTTTATATCATTAATCTAATTTATAACTATTTTGTTCATAATTTCGTTAATTATTAACAGATTTTCATGGGTGAATGATTTTTGGAAAGCTAAAGAACTATATAATATCGTAAAAATATTTTTTTTTTTTTGCATTCAGGAACCAGGAAAAATTGTATTAAATGTGTCCAAAGTAAAAAAAAAATCGATGATTTTTCTAAACGTTTAGCCGTTTATGGCACGTCTAAATTACCTGCGATTGGGCTGAAACTTAAAATGTCTATGTATTAAAACTATCTGCAAATTTTTAAGGGATGCCGTCTTTAAAAAATTCAGACAATTCAAAATAAGAGCAGATTTTCTATTAAAATTTGATTTTCTCTATAGCTCTAAAATTAGACGTGATGGGGCAAAACTGATGGCTTTTTTGGAATCAGCGCTAGCCAAATACCCAGAAATAGCTTCAAATACCCCGGCAACAAAAAAAGGTCTTTTTTCTTCCCCTGTGTAATTAAAGAATGAGCGATTTGATTTCTCCTGGTTGTCTTTCTCTTCTTCTGGAAGTTACATTTGATAGTCCGTCTCATATTCAGAGGGTTGACTATCCCTACAGATAAAATTCCAATTGAGAAAATAAGGTCTCTGCTGCTAATAATTCCATGTCAAATCGTAGAAAATTTGAAAAAATACTCAGTTTGATTTTTTTAACATTCTCTTATCTTCCCAAAGTAACTTTAATAGTATCCTACTCTATTCTTCAGAAATTCATACAGAATACAGACCCCTTGAGAAAAAAAAAAACTTATTTATCCTATCAATAGAAAATAAAATATTCTATGGTCGTCACAGACGAGTAAATATATAGATATTTTATTTATTTTCTTGTGAGTCATACAAAAGAAGGGTGAATCAAGAAGGGACAAATCTTTTATTGGATTAGACCACACTCGCCAAATTAAATTATTATTCCAGATCAGAAATCGCTTCATTAAGATCCCAACGCCATATCTGATTTTTTGTTTATCATTTATCTCGCATGTCAGACGAATTCGAGGAATTGGCGTGGGCAGAGGGGGGAAGCTTTTAAGGGATTCATCTGGAAGAAGATATTAAAAATTGCATAGAAAAAAAAAAGATTCTCGTCATTTGAGTGGGTTGGGGGCTGGAGAAGGAGGGGGATGACGCAGCAAATTACTTATTGGGGCTGACGAGCATGAAATTCATTCACCTTACACTTCATTTACTCCTTGCTAACAAACTTGGAAAGAGAAAAAAAAGGGGAAAAAAATGAAATTTCCATTTAGATACAAAAAAATAGAAAGAATTTTTTAATATAAAATAATTTTGTAAAATTAATGTCTTTCATTTTCTCAAGTGAATTTGCATCTTTTTTCAAGGCTAATTTTTCTCTAGCTGAGAGTTTTTGGTCGCTTCCTCTTTTTGATATTACCTCACGAATTTCCTAATCACTGAAGAGAGCATTAAACTCCTAAACTAAGGGCCGGTTGCTTCACTTCTCAATAACTAGCTATCCCTCGGATAAGCAAGTTAACTATGAATTTTCTTGTCTTTTCACATCTAGTTGAGCTACTCGTATGATTACATAAAAGTCCAGATCGTAGTTAACTAATTAAGACCCAAAGTTCAGTATAAGGCTTAACTAAAAGGTGAAATTTGAAACAGAACCTTGTTTATTTTTTTTTTGAAATTTTTTAAATTTTTCTTAAAAAATTAATTACCTTAATTGATTATTTTAATTTTTGATATTTATTTTAATTAATTTTAATTTTTAATAAATTATTATTTTATTAAGTTGCTAACTTCACAAAACTTTCCTTAAACCTAGGTAATTATGTCAAGTTAAAAAACTCATTTTTTTTAACTCAAAGGTTAAGCGTGTTCTTGTTTACTAAATCGATGATTTGCTATCGGTCATGAAAATTTACATACGAACTCTGGAGCAATTATTCGAAAGTAACTTGGTCATTTAGGTTATCTACTTTTTACTAATTAAAACAAAAAGAATTTATACTTCCATTGATTCCAAATAACACTGTGCGTCAGGGAAAATAGCCCCGAGATAATTCCTTCAAATTCTTAAGTAAAATGATCTGAATCCAAAAATGACCTCCGTTTTCCCCCACCACGTACCGTTTTCGGGGGGAGCCCCCAACTTATTTCTACCCCTTTTCGTTAATTAAAGGGCCATGAAGAAAATTTGGAGAGATGAAAAGAAATATTTTAATCTTAAAATTTCCCAGAAGGTCAAGAGATGTGAAAAGTTGAAAAACATTAACATTTAGATCCAAGGGGGGGAGGATGTGAGGGAGGATTTTGTCGCTAAAAATGCAAAAAAAAAAAAAATCATTAAAAATGATCGATTTTTTTCACAATTTTTTCACTGATTTTCTACATATTCCAGCTGACAGACCCACCTCACCCTTCCTTAAACATCCCTCAACTAAAAACACTTCGAATGTATTCCTAATAAATAAATAAATACAAAAAATAATACTTGAAAGTATTTTATTTTAATGGTGGATAAATGAAGTGAGTCTTTTAATACTTATTTAATTTCGATTTTATTCCCAACGGGATAAAACCCCGTTAGTTTGCAAGTGAATAGAATTTTTATAAAAAGAGAATTTATTTGATAATTTTTAGAGAGCAATGCTACTAGAGCCTGCTTGCTTGCTGCCTACCTGTCAGGCGTCTTTTAGATGTATTTGAGTCGAGCCATGAGTCATTCTGATCAGCTCCACTCTCTCTCTCTCTCTCTCTCTCTCTCTCTCTCTCTCTCGCGTGTGTGTTTAGTTTATTTTATATTGTGTTGTGATTTGTGCAAATAAGACATTCATCCACCAAACTCCCCACCTGGTCATCTTATTATTAAGGTAATGAATATTTTCACATCTCATTTGCATAACGAATCTAAAGTAATTTTGTATTTTATTTTTCTCTCTTATAATATAATGATAAAATTTTCCAATTTTTTAAATATAACTCTGATGAATTCGTGTACCCCAGAGGGACGGTGAGAAAGGGTGTAAAACACCCCTTCTAATAAACAAAATAGTTTCTTTCTTTTAAAAATGAAAATTAAAATAGAAAATTATTTTTTTGTAAATTTTTTACATTTAAGCAATGATTTATTTCCCTCCCTCCCTACCCTCCACCCCTCTTACAGAGTATTTATATTCTCCTATAATATTTATTATTATTAAATAATTGAAAATATAAATTCCTAAACTTTTATCTCTCGTCAGTGGCCTAGTAATAAGTGAGATTTTTGGAGGTGGAATTTTTTTTTCACTGTCTGAATGCCTGATTTTCTTAAGCAGTTTCTCCACTCGCCTCCCCTAATTATAAGTGTAAAAATTCAGATGATTTTTTTTTAATTTGCTTACGTTTCTGTGTCCTAACATGCCACAAGTCTGTAAATCCGTTCTTCGTTTCATGAATATATTTCCTTTGTAGTTTTAGATATAATTCGATCCCCCTCGGCTCACGCATCCCCTTATAGATTTTCATTAATTCATATTCAATTATAAAAATAAATTAATGAATAAAATTGCATTTGTTTAAAATCTTTTAGAATTTTATATAAAAATTAATTTTATTTCTGTTTGTTTAAAGGCCACCCCCTCCCTCACAAGTTATTTTTCCACTCTACAAATTTTCTTAAGACTTGCAATTTTTTGCCTTTTGAGTAAAGGGTAGTCTACCCCATGAAAATTTTTCTTTAAATACATTTGGTTTTTATAAATGTCATATTTTTACTGATTTATTTACAAAAGCGTAACTTTTTTTTGATTATAATTTTTTTCAAACTTTGACAAGTAGTTTCTACCCCTTTAGATAAAATATGGAAATATTGAAGGACTTAGAAGAATTCGTATATCTAACTTTAAATTTGTAAAGATCAGACCAAAAAAATGAAAGTTATAGCCGCATATTTGCCAATTTGACCAACTGAGCTGTGAATCTTCCATTCTCTTGTAAGAGCTTCGGAATCACTCCCACCCCACCCGCTTTATCCTATATATTTTTTTTAGCTGAGGGATGTTTAAGGAAGGGTGAGGTGGGTCTGTCAGCTGGAATATGTAGAAAATTGTGAAAAAAATCAAAAAGAATCGATCATTTTTAATGATTATTTTGCATTTTAAGCGACAAAATCCTCCCCCACATCCCCCCTTGGATCCAAAAGTTAATGTTTTTTAACTTCTCACTTCTCAAGACCTTCTTAAAGAAATGTTTAGGCTAAAATATTCCTTTTCATCCCTCCAAATGTGATTAATGACCCTATAATTAACGAAAAGGGGTGGAAATAAGTAGGGGGCTCTCCCTCGAAAACGGTACGTGGTGGGGAAAAACGGAGGTCATATTTGGATTCAGGAGGTCATTTTACTTAAGAATCTGAAGGAATTATCTCGGGGCCGAAAAAAAAGTTTCATTTTGCCTCACAGAGTAATTAATAAAATCAAGCTTTTTTTTTAATTAATAAGAAAAATAAAATTTTATGCCAAAATATGAGATTTTTCTATTAGCTATTCAACTATGAAAGGGAACAATATTCTTTTTTTTCTACTTTTATCTTAATAATAAAATTTTATATACTTTAATAAAAATACATGGGAGAAGAAGTCTTAAAATGTTTTTTTAAGTAAACATTATTAAAAATAACTATGAGGTTGACGTACGAGGTAGGTTTGACGATAGGACGTCGAATCTTTTTAGTTGAGTTTTGAGGCGAGCAGGCAAACAGAAAAAAAAAAATTGAAATTATTATATGCTATCAATGTTTTAGTATCTCGCGAAAAAAAAACTTTTTATTTAGTAATATTTTTTAAAGTCGATAAAAATAATTTTTATATGTCAATTAATTCCGATTAGACGACTAATTTTGAACTTTGATTAAAATCTTCTCTCTCTCTCTGAGTGTGATTCAAACAGAATTTTCAACTAACTTCTCAGCTAACTCTGGAATTCCTGAAACGTAAAGAACTATCGAAATCGAATTTTTTCATTACTCTCTCTCTTTTCTCTCTTATTGTATCCGAATTCGTCAGGTTTGTCTTTAATCATTAAATTTCGATTATTTCTTCCTTGATTTGATTTACCAATTTATTTTTAAAATGGATGAAAAAATAGGTGTTCGAAAAAACTACCCTCCTTCTCCCCCCCCCAGTGAAATGCTATATTGAAATAAGAAAATAAAATACTGTTAGATAGTGCCAAAAGTACGGGTTGCTTCAAACAATTTTGTGGGCAAAATGAGAATATACATGAGCGTGTAAAAAATAATTGTTTTTTGAATTTAAATCAAAATAGTCATAGCGAATTTTGAGAAAATCGGAAAAAAAAAAACTGGAAAAAGTACATTAGTAAAGAACTAGTACTCTTTGGTCGATTTTTATTAAAAGCTTATTTTCACGCCCTAGAGGGGGGGGGATGCCTAACTTAAATATAAAATTTCAACCTTCATGCTTAATTACTTCATGCTTTAAATTGAACACCCACCCACAGACAGACCATGTCGCGAAAACCACTTTTTGGATTCAGGGGACCTCAAAACGTGTATATCCTTCAAAATCTCGACATCGGATTTTTGACATGAAACCAGTACTTTCTACCTCTATATATTCACATATATAGAGGTAAGAGAAAGTAAAAATAATTGATTTATGGATTTTAATTAAAATTGTTAATTTTGAGAAAACTGAAAATAAAACTAAAAAAATACATCAGTAAAGTACTATTTTTTGGCTGCATTGCTTTGTTCAAAAGCTTCGTGTCAAGGGGTACCTAACTTTAAATTCTAATCTCCCAGTTCTTTTTGTTCTTGAGATATTGAGATAGATTTGATCACATACAGACAGACAGACCATTTTGCGGGACTCACCTTTTTTGGACTCATGGGACCTCAAAACGTGTATTTTCATCAATTTGCAAAAACCATTTATAAATGTATAATAATTTTCGAAAACCGTTTGAAAATTAGAGTGCATTTTGTGGTAAATTTAGAATTCTCAAACTTTTATCGAAAAAAATAAATTTTTCAACGAAAATTACTATAGAATGTATGTAAAATTACAATCACATTACTTCTTTCGAAGAAAATTGTAATTTTATTGATAGAATTTTTTTTTTTTTTATAAAAAAATTTTTGAACTCTTAAATTTTTAAATTTAGTAGACAAATTCATAATAGTTATCATTTACAAGGGAAATTTGTAAATTGAGTATTTCAAAACACACTAAAATTAGTTTTTTTTTTTTTTTTTTTTTTTTTTTTTTTTAACAAATATAACATACAGTAGGCCCTTTGTAGATAAGAGAAAGTAAAAAACAACTTCGAAAGTGAAGTAGTTTACAATGACCGAAACCCATCAAATTGTCTTAAGAGAATTATTTTCCAGAGTAATCAAAGAGATGCGTGAGGAGGGAATCATAATAACTCAGTTATTCCAAACTTCGCTGAGTATAGGCCTACTAATTAAAAGCAAACAAAGAGGATATACCTTTTCAGCAAATGCAAGATTTTCAGCTTATGTTAGTCATTTAATTAACTTGGAATTTTGTCTTTTCTGTTGCTCTCTGCAAGTGAAGTACTCACACGGCTAGGGAAGGGGGGGGGGGGTTAAAGAAAGCCTTCGGATTTGGTATTCCAATCGCGGACGGCACTCAGCTCACAATTGAATTCATTCTCTCTCTCTCTCTTTTGAATTCGATTGTCTCTCTTCAAGCGAATTCATTCAATAAATAGACTTTCAAATAATTATCGGAAAACAATTAAATAAATAAAATCTAATATAATGTAAACTATACCTGTAATGCCCAATCGCACCGCACAATTTAAGTATAACTTAAAATAAAGTATCAGCAACATGGCAACGTTGTAAATTTTAGTGATATTCTGCTGATTTATTTGTGATTTAATATTATAAGACTTAAACGATACTGTTATTTATTAATAAATATATATTGGGGGTCCTGGCATCTTTATTCACGCCATTTGGGTCTTGAAACATGATTTTATTTTCAATCAGAGAACGTGTTATCTTAGCAACGAACGTGGTTAGCAACGGATGACAATGAAAGTTTGTTAAATTTCATACTTAACCCCCAAATATTTAAGCCCTCGATTTCGGGGGCTTAGCAATGACTTAAGCTAAAAAACAATATTGATAATATAATATTAATTAACTAATAATAATACATTTTTTGGATTCGATTTCGATTTTTCTTATAAAAAACATGAACAATATGAACTATATTTTCGAGGATGATCTATATTATATTAGAGGAGGGTCTGTCGGTCCATCCGTCTGTCACGCTCTGACCAACTTCCCGTTGGAATTTTGAAACAAAATTTTCCAGTCTTATATTAGTAGAGCTGTGTTTTTCAATCTTTTTGAATTTACAGGTTGAAAAATTCTGGCGATTCTCTTGGTTCATGACCGACAAAAAGATTGTAAATCAAAAGACTATGTAAGTTATATGATTTTCTCTATTTTGGTACCTATTTCCCTTCTCCATGAAATTATGTTTTTATTATCGTTTAGAACAGTGGTTCCCAACCTGGGGGCGATCGCCCCCAAGTGGGCGATTTGGGATATCAGGGGGGCGATAAATAAGCGGGGGGCGATGAGTATTCAAAGGGGGAAAAATTATTAGAGTTAACTAAAATTTAAAAGAATAAATCAAAGAGAAGAATCTCCTATTTAGAGGATGGTCAGGGCAGAAGAGGAAAAAATATTGTCATAAAAATAAAATAGTCTGAAGATAATTCCAATCTTGAATTGAAACGTCCCAATCTAGAATTGTTAATAATTTTTGTCATTTTTGTTTTCATTAAATAAAGATTTCATTAAAAAAGATCCATTTTTGTTATTTTCTTCATAAAAATAAAATTATTATTAGATTTTTAAAAGGTTACGCCAGGAAAGAAATCAGACAAAAATTTAATCAATCTTTATCTAATTTTAATTTCAATTGCCGACGTTTCGGACGCAAATTGCATCCTTCCTCAGGACAACAGGTAGTATCATATCCGTATTTTACTAACTACCTATTGTCCCGAGGAAGGATGCGATTTGCGTCCGAAACGTCGGCAATCGAAATTAAAAATTAGATAAAGATTGATTAAATTTTTGCCTGATTTCTTTCCTGGCTGCCATTCTACTCATATTTGAAAATTTCAACGTTTCAGTCACTATTTCTGCACGAGTTGTATTTTTCACTTTGAAAAGAAAACGCAATCTGAGGAACTTGAGTGATTCACTTTGAAATAAAGTATTTTTTGTTAAAAATTTTAAATCATGCAATGAAAATGAAAAGGGAGGGGGGGGGGGCGATAGGTGATAGACAACCTCCAGAAAGGGGCGATGGGCCAAAAAAGGTTGGGAACCACTGGTGTAGAACTTTGCCTTTTTCCTTTTGCCGCCTACCCTCCGTGTAGGGCTTCGCCACCCCCTAGGGGTCCCGACCCACAGATTGAAAAACACTGTTATAGAGTGACAGATCGTTATTAATATTTATATATAGTAGCCTATATATAAAATTGCTATTAATTAATCAAAAATCATGAAAATTAATATTTTGTTTCTGATTTTCTCATTTTTCTGAAATTAATATTTATAAACAATATGTATTTAATTTAGTTTATGATTATTAAAAAGAAAAAATTATTAAATGAAAAATAAATCACCAGAATATCACTAAAATTTACAACGTTGCCAGGTTGTTGATACTTAATTTTAAGTCATACTTAAATTGTGCGGTGCGATTGGGCATAAGAGGATTTTATTCTTAAAGCTTCCATTTAAAATTACCTCGTCTGTTTTTATTATACGTTTATACAAACAAATTGGTAACATACCTTGTATTATTATAAATTAAAAGAGAAGAGAATTATTTAAAAATGTCATTAGTGGACGACTAATGTGAAAAAACATTTCCAGAGACGATTGATCAATCTCTTTGTGAATAATAATCTTGGTCTGTTCAGCATATAAATTAACAACGAAAGGAAATTTTTTGATCAATGTTTTTTTAAATTTTTCAATATTTATAATTAAGTTGCTTTGACTGGCTGTGTGTTTGGTCAGAATAATGAAATTCAAAATTAAAATATGCAAATTTAAACACTTGGTTATTTGTTTCAAATTATTTGTATAAATTATAAATCAACACTTAACGCTGAAAAGTGATTTCTGAAAATATAATAATAATGTAGAAATATTGATATTTGTTATGTAAGTGTTAATTTATAATTTATAAAAATAATTGGAAACAAAGAACCGAGTGTTTTTATAGTTTACAAAATGTCTCAACGAGGATTCATGATCGGAAATTAAAATATTATAAATTATCAAATTTAATTTATGAATTAGGGTAAAAAATTTTATTATTTAGACTGTAAAAAATTACATTTTTAATTGGGATTGCCTTGATTAATATATTACTCTCTCTTACCTATAGGTATATGTTAATATACATATAATATATAAGAGAGAGAGAAAGTAGGCTATTGGATCCATGTCAAAAATTCGATGTCGAGATTTTGATGGAAATACGCGTTTTGAGGTCCCCTGAATCCAAAAATAGTGGTTTTCGCCACATGGTCTGTCTGTCTGTGTGTGTTCAATTTAAAGTTTGAAGGAATTGAGCTAAGAGGTTGAAATTTTATATTTAAGTTAGACATCCACCTAGGGCGTAAAAATAAGCTTTTAATCAAAATCGGCCAAAAAGTACTAATACTTTACTGATGTACTTTTTCAGTTTTTTTTTTTTCAATTTTCTCAAAATTTGCTGAAACGATTTTGATTAAAATTCAAAAATCAATTATTTTTTAGATGCTCTTTAAAATGTATATTCTCATTTTTTCATTGAAATTTTCTGAAGACCACTTTACTCTTGTACTTCATAGGAAGAATAGAGGAAGTGGTTTATATAGTAACAAAATATAAATGTTCTCCCATGTTTATAAATTTTACATCATCATGAATTCTAATATATTGTCGGAAACTAATTATAGGTCAACACAAAAAATCTGGTGTGACTGGTCGCACAGAACACAACTTTCGATACCGAAGGTAAAAGAAATTTGTGTGCTGTGCGACAGTCACTCCAGATTTTTTTCTTAAATTTCTCCTTTAAATTAAATTTTGATGAATCCTAAATCCGAGGCTAGCTCTAAATACACTTTGCCTAAAAATTTCTTTAGTTTATTCAAATACTACACAGAAAACAAAAAAAAAGTCACCGTTTTTTTTTTTTTTGTTTTTTTTTTTTATATTAAGATAAATACTCCTTTGTGTGTTTTTGTTTCCTTTTCTTTTTGTATGTTTTTTATTCTTCCCATATAATATATTTGTTTAAAAAATAAAAGTCACTTCTTGGTGCTCGGTCTTAGATTAAACAAAGGGATAAATCCCTTTGATAAATCTTCCCCCAACCTCTACCTTACGTAATTGCTTTCAATTAAGGTAGAAAATAAATAAAAACTCTTTACATAAGAGATTTACTTTATATGTAGGTAGGTGTGTTAGAAAAAAAAAAATAAATGAAAACAAAGAGACTAATTTGAAATAAAATCAGCGACAACAATCTCCAGTAACTGGAGTGTTATTATCATTTAATAAGTTTAAAAAAAAAAAAAATTGAGATCTGAGACCCCAAGATGGCGACCAATCTAACTTTTATCGTTGAGAGCGAGAAGCGAACTCTTGGAAATAAAACCTCTTTGTCAAGTCCCAGGGCTAATTTTTATATTTATTTATTTAACCAATAGCAGGAAGATATTGTTAGGTATTCAAGAAGAGAGAGAGACCTTTATTATTCAATTCCCTAGATGCCATAGGATGATAGAAACGAACCTGGACAGAGATCAAATGGAAAAATTCATAGAATACATAGAATGAATTTCATCAAGGAATTGATTGAAATCTGTTGAATGAGAATGAGAGAAAGAGAGAGAGAGAGAGAGAGAGAGAGGGAGGGAGAGAGAGAGAGAGAAAAAAACCAGGTGATTCAAAACATCAAATTGTCAAACTTGTTAATGAATAGTTTGTGTTTTGAGTTGTATTTGAAAACAATAGGGAAACTCTGACAAAAGATAACAAACCGATCTAGACAGACTATAACAATAACATATACACATAAAATTAATTGAACAAAAATTAGGTTGTCAAAGATAAAATAAATTCCATACTACTCAAAAAATTTATCATTGAATTTAATGGACAGTGAGAATCTGGGTGGAAAATGAAATTTTATTTAATCCATTTTAGACCATGTTTGGGCGATGTTATGTATGAAAGAACCAAGCGCCATTAACCTAAATCTCAGACAAAGGGCATTTCATTTGCACACTTGTAAACAAAATGACAATGATTTTGTTCTTGTTTAATAAAAAAAAGTACACAGAGTAATAATTGTGATTTAAATGTGATTTAAATAATTTCCCTACAAAATGGCGGTCTTATCTCAATTTCGATCTTAATGGCGCTTGATTCCTTCATGCATAACATCGTCCATTTATAATCAACAAAAAATAAATTTTTTTCCACGCCTTTTATTTTATTTTATTTTCCCATTCACACACACATACACACCATTTGGTATCCAAATGGCTTAAATAAAACCATCGGACTGCCTGGGATTCGAACCTTCGACCCTTATTTTACAAGGCAGGCGCGCTACCAAATACGCCAAGCCTGAGGGCTTTCCCGTGCCTTAAAGTCTTAAGCAAAAAGAAATTTGAAGTAAAATAAATTAATTAAGTTCAGTCTACTCCACCTTATGTGCTCAACAGTGGAGCCTTGAGCTTAGTCAACAAAACCAATATTTTTAAAATAAATCATCTTTTTTTATTGCAACTGTAGGATATGGAAATGCGAACACTTCCTGAGCGTTTTGGATTGCCTAAGTTAAGGCTCTATCTACTCTCGGACAGGCACTTGTGGCGCCGACTTTATTAGGAAATCTGGTCTACCGTAATAAATAATTTAATTAGCAAGTTTGAAATTACAAAGGAAATCCTTGTATATAAAATTCATGTTTTCAAAAGGATCAAGAATATACAAAATCTGGTGTGACTGGCGCACAGCACACAACTTTCTCTTACCTTCGGTAATCGAAAGTTGTGTACTGTGCTTGTCACACCAGATTTTTTGTGTCGACATGTATTTTGTTTTCGACAGTAGGGTACAATTGAATTCAAGATGTAAAATTTATAAGTATGGGAAAATATTTATATTTTGATACCATGGCAACCATTTCTCCTATCTTTTCTATGGAGTACAAGAGTAAAGTGGTCTTCAGAAGATTTCAATCACAAAATGAGAATATACATTTTATAGAGAATCTAAAAAATAATTGATTTTTGAATTTAAAAAAAAATCGTTGGAGCAAATTTTGAGAAAATCGAAAAAAACTGAAAAAGTGCATCAGTAAAGTACTAGTACTCTTTGGTCGATTTTGTTCAAAAGCTTCGTGTGACCCCAGGAGGGTGCCCAACTTAAATATAAAATTTCAACCTCCTAGCTTATTTCGTTCTTGAGATATTTTGTTCACAGACACACAGACAGACAGACAGACACTCACACACACCCAGACAGACCATGTCGCGAAAACCACTTTTTTGGATTCAGGGGACCTCAAAACGTGTATATCCATCAAAATCTCGACATCGAATTTTTGACATGAATCCAATACTTTCTCTCTATATATATATTACATATATACATAGGCAAGAGAAAGTAAAAGAAAGGATATCTTGAAAAAAATATTTTTATTTTAATGAGGGAAATATTATAGTTGAATTAATACTTCCTCTGTCCCAAATTAGATGCTACATTTCTTAAAATATTAAAATTAACCTTATTCTATTTACTACAATTATTATAAACCTGTTATTTTTTTATTCTAATTTTATATCTTTTTTCTACTTTTCAAAACTGGAACAAATTTTTCTAAGCAACATTTTGAAACTAATTTGACACGGATGCTAAATTTCTCAAAATATTAATGGGTGGTCCAGTAGTAGGACATGCTGAGTACAATATCTGCAGTTCCGCAGTGCGATCTATCTCTTTCGCCTAATTTAAATTCATAAATATTCAGTAATATGTTTTTCAGATTAATATTAAATTAAATGCCTTCGAAATATTCAGAGAAAACATTCTAAAAGTTATTTTTTTTCTCATTGTCAAGAAACAAGCATATACCTTTCCTAATTTATACAACTTGGCACACGCCACATCCTTTCGCAAATTAAATTAAAGCTCCTTAAGAAGGGGGTACTTGTCAAGCTAAAATTAATCTATGAAAAATGTTAAAACAAAATAAAATCATCAGTAGAAAAATATTCAAATGTAGCAACTAATTTGGGAGTACCTATATCAAATATGCTTGAAGATATTGTGCTGATTAGTCGCTTAAAATTACACGAAAGAGGGAAGGCATGTCATCTTGAAAAACCTTCAAGAAATATATCAATTAATGGGTTTGAAGGGATGAACCCGGGGGTTGTAGAGAGTCTTTTTTTTATTAATAAAAATATCAAATCTCATTACTTTTGTCAAGTAAGGTAGATTCCTGGGAAAAAATGTAAAGAAATTCCAAACTGATTTGTCTCTTGTGATGTGGCCCTATTAATGGATCAGATTCCCTTCCAAAAAGGCAGATGGGATGTTTTCCATCAGGAAAAGCGGAATTGCATGCATCTCTCTCTTCAGAACAATGCTCCATTTGTCTCTCTCTCTCTCTCTCTCCCTCTCTCTCTCTTTATCCTTTTTTTGGATCTTTGAGAAAATAAATAAGAATATAAAGGATGCTTTTTATTCCTTTTTAAGTAGCATAACTTGATGACTTGATCATCAAAAGAGGATTATATATGTATTAATATTAACTTTTTAGATTTATTTTTTACTTTAAGATTGGAATTAAAAAAAAAAAAAAAAATTGAATATTTCAAATTTTTTCACCTAAATTAAGGTGCGGGTCTCGGGGTGCTAATTTTGGGAGATTCCAGCGGCCACAATTTTGAAGCTATCGAGCTCAAATTTTTTTTTAATTAAAGCTATTTAAAATATCTACAACTTATAGAAGCCCTTTTTTTGATTTTTGAAAAAATAATTTTTTTTTTTCTGATTAATCGCATTAAATAAAAGATATTTTTAAAAAATCCGCTCTATATCTTATAGATAAATTAGTAATCATTGTGTTAAAAAATAATTAATTTTTTATTCTTAATTAATTAGCTGGAAACTTTAAAATGAAATGGAAAATCCCTTGTATTCCAATGGGAAAAACTAACGCCATCTCTTGCCGCCTAGAGTAACTCGGTAGTCAATCGTGTTCTAACGGCTTTTCTAGAGGCGCACCTTAAAAAAAAACTTTCTCCATTTACGCGGCTAATTTTAAAATCGATGAAATTTCTCCATTTATTTTTATTTTACAAAACAAAATATCTTCAAATTAGTCATCATATTGATTTAAAACTCAAGTATAAAATTACACCATGACAAAAATGTAATAATCAATGTTGAGCAATTCAACGACATTATTTTGTCATATTACAGTTTTTTTCTTGTTTATTGATTTTAAAATGGTTAACAATTTTTTTCCTCTCTTGATGGATTTCTTGATTTTCTTGCGCCCTCATTACAATAATGCCTCATAATTATTCATTCAGGGTCTTACGCAAAAGGCCATTAATGACGTTAGGGCAATTATGATAAAAAATTATTATCCCATTTTTTCCCCTTCTCTTTAGCTCTTAATTATTAAAATATAATTATAATTTGATTTGTGACTGTTTTTTATTATGGAAAATATTTTTTTGTTATTTTTCATTTATAATAAAAAAGGAATCAGAAATCGATTAGTAGAGGGTATCCAATGAAATGAAAATCTTAGGATTTTGTTGCAAGTTTATTAGACGAGAATAAAATCCACCGTTTGAGAAATTTAACTTTGAATGCTTTGTTTGGAATTATTGTGGCCTCACTACCTTTAATGTATTCTAAGAATTTTTTGAGGTAGTGATCTATTCTGCGCAACCATTTTTTTCTATAGATAATAATAAATATTATTTTGTAGTTTTTAGTATGAGTATTTTAATAATATTCATGTATATATCATTATTAATTAATTTTTTTTTTGTTGCAGGTAAATAATCGTTTGTCCATCAACTAGAATCAAAGAACATTAAGAGTGAGTAATAATAAAATTTGTTATTATTAATCTACATGTATATATATCTACATAAAGATTGTATAGGCCTACAATAAATTAGGGTGGTCCTTATTTATAGAGGTCAATTTTTTTTTAGAAATTTAATAGTAGGTACCCGTAGATTTTTTTCTATTTTTTTCCAATTTTCCAATTTTTGAAATTGTCTGCAAAATTTGAACTCATTTGTAAAACAGGAACACGTGACCCATCGCCTTTGAACTTTGAAAATTTTCAAAATTTTCTTAAAACTAAGTATTCTCTTTTTCCACATGGACTAAATTAATTTCACATTTCAATAAAACTATAAATGTATTATTTAGAATCTTTTATTGCTTAAAATCACCTTAAATAATTCAGCATTTAAATGTAACATGTCAGAAAGTCATTCAAATTATCTTTAAATTCTGCTCGTCCTTGGTCCACAGTGGTAGATAATTCGCCTCTTGTGCTAGGGCCCTAGCACAGTCTAAATCCCGTGGGCTAATTAAGATAGAATTAAGACATAGGCCTTGAATTCTGATTCTAAAGAGAGATAGATTAAATTGTTTCATCTGTCAAAGTTTCTCAACACAAATCTGTTCATATTTCTTTTTCATTTCATAATTTATTTGTCAATCATATTTTTCAGTTCTATTATATAAAATTATATTTAACAAATGTATGAGTAAGTTTAGTCAAATCCGAATTGAGATATTTATTGAATATTAATATCCTAATTAAATGAATATATCTCGAAAATTATTTAAATAAAATTATATACAAGGGGTCCGAGTTATCAAAAGAAATTGTACAGCTTCAAGAATTTAACGCACCATTAGGGATTTTTTTTTAACAGAAAACAAAAATTTAAAATAGCTTATTGCTAATAAAAAATAATTAAAGAAATTTCAGGGGTTTTACAAAAATGAGACAGGTTCTTTTGATATTCATTTACTTTTTTTAAAATAAGCATATTATTACAATTTCTTTAAACACGTTGCATTTATTTTTTTTATTTTTCATCCTCAAAATAATATAAATTTAAAAACAAGGAAGAGCTTTTTTTGAAATACCAGAAGGTTATTCAAACTGTCCTTTATATTGTAAATTAGCCCTTCGTTTAAGTTAAGAAAATTTGTGAGATGAGTTTGTGTTTGATACGGGCAAATTGCGCCCCTGGAAAATATTTATTTTTTTCACGAAACCAGCTTTGAGATCTAACCCTGTCCTAAAATGATATATTACGTATTTATTAAGTAAATTCACTCAACAGACAAAAAATAAATTTCTCTTCATTTTCATTCGAAACAACAACACTCTCTCTTGGGCATTTTTTTTTTTTTTTTTTTTGTGAAATTCTCTTTAACGTTAGGTGGTGAATTTTTTTTTTTAAATAAAAAACAAAAGCCTTGGTAATAAATATACCGTTACCTTCAATAGCACACTCACACCAGGCCTGGGGGTAAAGCAAGCCGTTGATGACCGAGTTTTTTTTTGCCCCTCGTGCCAAAAGCTATCCGCTTTAACCACTATTGTTCCCTTGGCCCTTTTTTACACCCTCCCGCCCCTCCACGAGTGTTGTGTAATAGTTCACACGTGTGCTGCATGACACGTGAAATGGCCCAGCCATGTGGCCAATTCATTACAGCTCCCAATTGTTCTTGTCATTAATTCATCTATCTATCTCACTCAACTTTTCATTACCTCTACCTAGCCAACCAGCAATCCACACTTTTGATAAATAAATATTGGGGTGTGTGGGCGGGAAAAAGTTTCGGGAAGAGAGAGAGAGATGGCAATTAATCAATAGGATAAAGAAAGGGAAAAATTTATTTTTAAAGTATTTGTGCCAAATCCATTCAATTATACCGGAGTCAATGCTAAGTTCAGAGCTACTATACGGTTCAAAATAAAATGGAACAACACAACAAAAAAATGCAATAAATCATTAAACGTGAAAATTTATTTATGGATAACAAAATTTCAAATTGATTTGTCAATAGCAAGGCTTTCCCCTACACTGTAAAAAAAAATCTTAATTTTAGTGTGTTTTGGAATACTAAATTTACAAATTTCCCTTGTAAATGATATCTACTATGCATTTATCTACTAAATTTACAAATGTTTACAACAAAAAAACATTTTAAAATTACAATTTTCTTCGAAAAATAGAGTATGTATTGTAATTTTACAAACATTGTAGAGTATTTTTCGTTAAAAATTGTATTTTTTCTCGAAAGCAGTTTAGGAATTCTAAAATTACCACACATTTACACTCTAATTTTCAAATGTCATTCTAAAATTACAATACATTTTCATTCTAATTTTCAAACGGCTTTCGAAAATTACAATACATTTGTAAATGGTTTTTGCAAAGACTTACTAAATTTAATGTTTTTGTATAGGAACAAGGGCGGATACAAGGGGGGGGGAAAGGGGGTAATTACCCCCCCCTGAGATTTGAAAAAAATAATTTTTTTCGAAAAAAAATGTATTTTTAATGTAAAATTTTAAAAATTAATACTTAAAAATTTGATTTGTATTTATATTCTGGCCAACAAGTACAGTATGCGCCTTTAAATTACCGAAATTAAGAAAAAATAGTGTACGTCACAGCACCCAAATTACCCCCCCCCCGAGAAACACCTCTGGATCCGCCCTTGTATAGGAAATATGCTTCCTAAACATTTGTAAAAAACAAAATTTTATATCTTATAGATAATTAAATTAGTAATCATTGTGTTAAAAAATAATTAATTTTTTATCCGTAATTAATTAGCTGGAATCTTTAAAATGAAATGGAATAAATCCCTTGTATTCCTATGGGAAAAACTAACGCCATCTCTTGCCATCTAGAGTAACTCGGTAGTCAATAGTGTTCTAACCGTTTTTCGAGACGCGCACCTTAAGACTGAATTTTGACTTAAAATTAAGTAACATTAAACAAAAGGAAATATTGTTCAAAATATTAAATCTCCTCTTTTTAGGAGCTTAACTTCATTTATCACTAACTTATAATTTCACATAAGTCCTATTAATCCCTCTTCCGCTTGGATTAGGTTTATTTATTTATTTATTTATTCATTTATGAATTGACGGCGTTGTTTTTTTTTGTTTTTCAACGGCTTCGCCAGTCAGTCGCTTGTCATCTTCAAGAGGAATTACAGGGTGTCACAGATATCAGAACGAGATTTTCCGATGAATAAGCCTCCCTCCCTACTTGACACAAAACCTCACTCATTTGGATCCAGGGGAATTCTTGCTGACTGCTGACCAAATAGTCTTTTTTAATCCTCTTTTTGTGATGATTGTGGTGATTTTTTTTTTTTTCCTTTGTTATAGAGGATAACAAATAAAAAAATTTATATTCACCTTGCGCTTTATTTACTTTAATAATAAATTACGAAATGAAAAATTCTTAATTTTTAAAAACTACCACCCCTATTTTTTTTTTTATAACTGATTTATTTTCCCTAAAATTATCATCTTATATCAAATACCAATATCATAAATTAGACAATGTTTATTTCTCAATGCCAGCGAGGGTCATCTCATTCGTTTTTGTACCATATTTTTTACGTTATTTATTATCATTCGTTTTAATCGTGTTTAAACGAAATAATCACTAAATTTATGGACATTATAAATAAGAGAGGAGAATAAAAATTTTTATAGTTAATATAAATCTTTTTTAATAGAATTAAAATTTTATTTTTATTAAATTTTTTTAAGGTAAATATCTAAAAAAAAAAAAAAATGATCATAAGTTAGCCTATTTATATAAAAAATTTGATTCAAATATGCATTTTATTCAATAAAAAAAAAAATAAAAAAAAACAAAGAAATGGAAAGACGCCAAGCGTTTCAAACTCTTCTTTTGTAAATACAAACCTACAATGTTTGTATTATGAAAGAAAAGCGAATGCCAATATTTTCCTAAAAATGGAATAACAATTTATCAAGAAGAAAACAGAGGGAATAAGTGAGGATTCTAATGCAGTCAGCTGAAAAACCTTGGTAAATAATCGGATGGGTGGATCAACAAAGAAATCAGTCACCTGGCAAATCGGCTTTTTTTTTAAATTAATATTTCTTTTTAAGCGATATTTATGAAAAATAATTTTATATTTTTAATTAAAATTGATCTTTGACTTATCACACAGGGATAAAAGATGTAGAATAAAAAATTGAGCATAAAATTTTGATTTTTGATTTTTTTAAATTTTGATCCAATTGAAAAAAATGAAAATTTTTATAAAAAGTAATCCAAGTATTATGGCGTATTTAGAACTAGTTTCGCCCTTATAACAAAAAACGAAGAAAATTTTAGGCAACCCAAATTGCCACCTCACTTAAAGTGTTTTTTATAAAATTGTCTTATTCAACTAATAGATACTATTTTATTATTCCGATGTTTATAATTCCTTCGAAAACGAGTTAAAAAAATACCGTATATGTCTACAATGTTTTGAAGAAATTTTAATTTGATAAAAAAAAAAAAAATATTCGTTACAATACTAATAATCCTTATCCTCCCACATCCTAAGGATTATTTATCACATGCTTTTTAGACTTTTTATTAAATCTCATTCACATCTGTTTTATAAAAACGCAGACCTAATTTTTCATACATTGGCGTGAATAACTATAAATAAAAGATTTATATATAAGTTATAAAAAGAAATTTTACTAAATGAATCCAATACTTTCTCTCTATATAAGAGAAAGTAAAAATATTATGTTAGCGAGGTCAATAGCTGAATCAATAAAAGGCACAGCAGCTATGCTTTTTATCCATGGGCGTAACTAGAGAATTTGGCTGGGGGAGGCATGGGACCAGCTATCCTCCGGGGGGCCTGGAAAGCCCCATTTTTCTGGGGTAGGGAGCTTTCTGGGGGGGGGGGGGACAGGGGCCTCCGGCACCCCCTAGTTACGCCCATGTTTTTATTTTTTATCCCATTTTATTTAAACCCACAGCGACGTTTCAGTCGTGTATGTGACCATCTCCATGGCTAGTGTTCAGGTCCTCTGATGTTTTTTGAGAGAAAATCTTTTGACTAAACTCTGGGTTTAAATAAAATAAGAAGAAAACGCATAGCTGCCGTGCTTTTTATTTATCCTACTATAAAAAATATTAATTCCCGAAAAATATAGCAGTATAACTCTGAGGAATAGATTTTCGGTCAAGTTTCTTTAATAGCTTGGTTTAAATAAAAATTCAGCTTTATTAGCACCAAAAGCTGAAAAATACCTAAAAATCACACTCTGTATATTTAAAAAACTCGATTTTTTTTTAATTATTTGAAAATTCTTTTTAAATTGATTTTCCTTTGTTTTTAATTAAATCGCTGCGATGCTTGTAAAAGCAAATATTAATCAGTCTAAAGGGCTAGTGGGGTCCATGTCCGCCCTAATTTCCCCCTTTAGTGATATATTGGTTGGTTCAAGGTGTGCTTATCCATCTCCCTCTGTCAAAGACCAGCTGCTTAGTTATGCCTCTATTTACTAATTATGCCTCTGGAGGCTGTAGCAATTGAATGTAACCTAGCAACCCACACGGGGCACAAAGGGCCTTATTGTGATTGAAGAGAACCAACCAACTGGCCAGAGCCTCTCTGAGTCAGCTAATTGGATCCTTGGAATTTGGTGCAGAAGGTTTGAGATTATCGAATAACGCTTTACGTTATTAATAATATTTAGCTATTGAGAGAGCTTTATGGCCTGTCTGTCTATCTTTACCCTATTCACTTACCAACCTCTATTGCTCTGTCATAGTAATAGCAAATTTTGAAATTGGTATACGTTAACACCTCTCTCTTTGGAAGTTGGCAACTACTCTTGTTGGAAATTGAATTTCTATTTAAAAAGTTTCTTCTGGCTCAATGTCAAATGTGGAATTTATTAGCCTGCTGACCAAACGATTAATTCCTCAAGTGGACATCTATCATTCAAACTATTCACAAGTTTCTCCCTTTGAAGGATTTAATCTTTTAACAAAACGCCAATATATCTGATTATTGTGGATGATTTCCTAATAACTTATTTATTCATGATAATTATTTGTGAAAGAGAAAAATAATTTTAAGTAAAAAAGGTAGCTGTTGTATTTTACAATTTGGAAGGAAACGACAGTTTTGAAAACTCTTAAATTTTGTTGTGAGGATGTGGTATAAGGGCAGCCAAGGCGAAAAATAAAATAAAAGTCTATTTTTTGTCGACGCTTTGAGTGCCGATCGAACTCTTCATCAGGACAAAAATGATGTCAAGTTGTCATGGCAGTGTAGCAACGTTTTTACCAATTTATATTCTCTTAAGGTGCGCATCTCGAAAAACCGTTAGGACACGATTGACTACCGAGTTAATCTAGGCGGCAAGAGATGGCGTTAGTTTTTCCCATAGGAATACAAGAGATTTATTCCATTTCATTTTAAAGTTTCCAGCTAATTAACTAAGGGTAAAAAATTAATTATTTTTTAACAGAATGATTACTTATTAAATTATCTATAAGATATAGAGCGAATTTTTTAAAAATATCTTTTATTTAATGCGATTAATCTAAAAAAAAATTTTTATTTTTTCGAAAATCAAAAAAAGGGCTTCTATAAGTTGTAGATATTTTAAATAGCTTTAATTAAAAAAAAAATTGAGGTCAATAGCTTCTAAATTGTGGCCGCTGGAATTGCCCAAAATTAGCACCCCGGTCTCGGGGTTTCTACCTCGAAACAGTAAAGAGAATTTTGGGAAACAAAATGAAAATTTTACCAGAGAAAAAAAAGGTATAATCGAATATTTTTTTCATGATCGATTATTTTTCGCCTATCTGGATCCAATAATCGATTATTTTTGATAATTGATTAGTTTTTTCCATAATCCAACCCCCCTACTGTATATATATATATATTTACATTATATACCTTATGGTATTTTCTATACCATTTCTAATCGTAGCCAATCAAATTTACCATGGAATTGAAGGTCTCCTATGCTACTGATAGAAACTCGTCAAGTATTATTTTATTCGTGATCATGTTTTCCGCGTTATGTTCTTAGCGGTCCACTGGTGAAAAAAAAAATTGCCAGGATTATAAAATTATCAACTTTAAAAATTTTAAGGGTGTAATTTCCTATTGCCAAAGTGTTTCAATTAGTAATTTAGCAAGTGAACTAACTATATAATTTAACTCTTTTTTTTCCCTTTTGAGAAAAGAAAAGAAAAATAAAAAAAACATCGATCGAGGGGTTCAGGAGATTGATATTCGAATCAGCCTCCTTATCGCCATTCTTCTTCCTTTTGGGTTGGATAGAATCTAAATGAAGTGTTGTACAGTATATGTTCGTATACAGTATGTAGGCCTACTCTATCTATATAGACTCCTTCCCTCAACAGCAGCCAGCATGTTGCAAATCTATCATGGACCATCTTCTCTCTCTCTCTTTCTTGTTGTTGAAAAGCGAGGAGATTAATTAATAAAAGGGAATAAATAATGAGACAAAGGGGATTGAAAACTTCTTTAATTAAACTGAAATTCTAAATAAATATTCGTCTTCGTTAATACTAATGATTTTTTTTTGTCTTCTTTTAAATACAATCAAATAGGCCCATATTTAACTAAAAAAAATATGGTGGGACTGGCTGCACACCAGATTTTTTGTGTTGACACATATTTAGTTTCCGAAAGTACGCTACATTTGAATTTCAAGGTGTAAAATTTATAAGTATGGGAAAATATTTATATTGGGTTATCAAGATGTTTTTTTAGTAATGTAGTTGTGGCTGTTGAGTTGTATAAAGGAAGGGTTGCAGGAGCAGAGACTGGCAGCCAGATTTCTTTCTTTAAATATTTTATTGGGCCGACGTTTCGGTCTCGATAGAGGCCATCTTCAGGGCCCAATAAATGTCAAGTAAATATATATTATTTGCATTAGGCAGCTATGCTTGATGATGCTCATCAGGTGAGAGATCTTTCAATGAAGCCTTGAAGATGGCCTCTATCGAGACCGAAACGTCGGCCCAATAAAATATTTAAAGAAAGAAATCTGGCTGCCAGTCTCTGCTCCTGCAACGCTTCCTTTATGTTTTTTTTTTTTTATTTATTTGGCGTTCGGCCAGAAGCCATACCAAAACATTACATTCCAAATGTACAAAATACAATATAAAACAATGCAAAATACAATATAAAGGGTTATCAAGGTGTAAAATTTATAAGTATGGGAAAATATTAATATTTTGTTACCATGGCAACCATTTCTCCTATCTTTCTTATCGAGTACAAGAGTAAAGCGGTCTTCAGAAAATTTCAATGGCAAAATGAGAATATACATTTTAAAGAGAATCTAAAAAATAATTGATTTTTGAATTTAAAAAAAAATCGTTGGAGCAAATTTTGAGAAAATCGAAAAAAACTGAAAAAGTGCATCAGTAAAATACTAGTACTCTTTGGCCGATTTTGTTCAAAAGCTCCGTGTCACGTCCCATGGGGGTGCCCAACTTAAATATAAAATTTCAACTTCCTAGCTCTTTTCGATAATGAGATATTTTGTTTACAGACGCACACACACAGACCATGTCGCGAAAACCACTTTTTTTTATTCAGGGGACCTCAAAACGTGTATATCCGTCAAAATCTCGACATCGAATTTTTGACATGAATCCAATACTTTCTCTCTATATATATTAACATATATAGAGGTAAGAGAAAGTAATAATTTATTTTTAACGCTAATTTTAGAGAAATCAGAGATTCGCTTCTCCTCTCATGCGACAAAAATTTATTTCAATTTGGAATGGCATGAAATGTTCTTTGATGTCGAAAAAGGGGTTGAGGGATTTGAAATTGTTGCCTCGAACTCTCAATTATTAATACAATAGGAGAATGTATATTTCATTTAGATTGATTTTTTTTTTGCGACATCTCACTACATATTTTTCAGTTATATATAATTTATTATTCAAAATTGAAATTTTATTAATTCTATTAAAATTTATAGAAGGTCATCGATGTTAATGAATAAAATTAAAACATTGTCAATAGGCCTATAAATTAATTAAATTCATTATATGAAATTGATATATAATTTTTCCCTCAGTGTATTTATTTTAAAATAAATTGAATTTTCACATTTCGAATGAGTTCGCAAGCTAAAAACTTTTCATGTTTTAACAAATAAATAGAGAGATAACTAGCTATTTTTTTTTATCCCCAACCAACAGCCAACAGTAATTACAGTATATCCCCTACTAAAGTTTGCTAATCGTTTCACAATCCTGTTAATTTCAATATTGTTAGTTAAATGCGTGGGAGGGGGGGGGGGGTTGAATAAGTTAAACTTTCGATATTATATGATTAAATAAATCAGAGAGTTATATCTGGACAGTTTACAAGTTGATACTTTAGCTAAAAGTTAGACTATGCAGTGTATTTGATGAGAAATTATAATAATATATTAATATATAATATTTGGTTCCAAACATTATTAAATACATTTTCCCACAACTTCAGAAAATAATAGATACCCTCTTTTGAAGAATTATTTTATGCTAAATGGGCGAAATAACAAAAAAAAAAGAAAAAAAAAATTATTTTGGCTGGTCGTGCACCACGATTTTTATCTCGTCATCGCTGGAACTATTTTCTCCCTTTAAAGTTTTCATTTGAATCTTTTACTTTCTCTTACTTCTATATATGTTAATATATATAGAGAGAAAGTATTGGTTTCATGTCAAAAATTCTATGTCGAGATTTTGATGGATATACACGTTTTGAGGTCCCCTGAATCCAAAAAAGTGTTTTTCGCGACATGGTCTGCCTTTTTTCAATTTTAAGCATGAAGGAATTGAGCTATGAGGCTGAAATTTTATATATAAGTTAAACACCCCCCGGGACCGGAAAAATAAGCTTTTAATCAAAATCGGCCAAAGAGTACTAGTACTTTACTGATGTACTTTTTCAGTTTTTTTTTTTTTTTTCGATTTTCTCAAAATTCGCTCTAACGATTTTGTTTAAAATTGAAAAATAAATTATTTTTTAGATGCTCTTTAAAATGTATATTCTTATTTTGCCATTGAAATCTTCTGAAGATTACTTTACTCTTGTTCTTCATAGGAAAGAGGAAAAATGGTTGCCATGGTAACAAAATATAAATATTTTCCCATACTTATAAATTTTACATCTTGAATTCTAATATTTGGGCGGAGCCCACGGGGCGTGGTGTAGAGGTTAGCGTGCTAACCTTCATATACCAAAGGTCGCGAGGTTCGGACGCCAGGCAGTCCGATGATTTTATTTAAGCCATCTGGATATCTCCAGATGTGCTTAAATAAATATGCCTGGACCCTAATATATATAAATTCATAAATAACGCGTTATCGTAAATGTCTTATATGGCCTGAGCTGCCGAGAAGACAGTGTGAATGTGTCGTGTGGAGTGTGAGTGTGAATGAGAAAAAGTGTGAATGTTTTCATTTATAAAACACAAACAAATATTTGGGCGGAATCTAAATATATGTCGACACGAAAAAATCTGGTGTGACAAGCACAGAACACAACTTTCGATTACCGAACAAAATTACAATATAAAACAACATTAGAAAAAAAATAGATTGATTTTACTATTAATTTTCATTACAAAATGTAATCATTTATTTGATTTGGAGAAAGAAATTGTAAGAAAATATTTTTATATGTGTATATATATTGAAATAGATGGATGGCCCTGAGGAATAATCGATACTATATAATTGAATAAATATATTTACAAATAAACCCCTAAATGGCCTTAGTAGCCGAGAGGGATAATTTAAAAAATATCGAATTACTGATACAATAATCAGGTATTTTTTCCTCTTTTTTTTTAATATTTTCCATAAATATATAATCTAAAATTTTGTATTTATTATATTTTTTCCTGGTGCAAAGTTAGACTGGAGATCCTGGGTTCTACTCCCTGGGCCACTTGATCCATCAGTTTTTCTAAGTCCTCTCCAAATACTATAGTTGTAATTAATCTTTGATTTTATCCCTTCCTATTACTAAATAAAACTTGATGTAATTGAGAAAATTCCCTCCCTTACAATTTCTTAAATATTAAAACCAACAAATCGATAAACGAATTATTTATACACCTTATCATTTGAGAATAAATAATTAAATAGACAAAATTGATTTTGAAAAAAATAAATAAATAAATAATAAAGAGAGGGGAGATAACAAACAAATATCTATCATCATTCTCTTATTTATTTTTTCTAACCCTATCATTTAACTTTATTGATCGTTTCTTTATTCTCTACCGGCTAAGTCTTCACATTTTCTTTCCAAGAGGCTTTCTTCTTTTCCTCTTTCGTCTTATTTTTATTTTCAATCATTTATCAATTGATTGATATGAAATGTCCTAAAAATACACAATTTATAATTGTATGGTTGTTAAAAAAATTCCATTTTACAGATCAATGAACTTTAAGGAATTATTTTATTTTTTTCATCTTCTACTTTTATAGAGAAAATACTGGGATTTATTTATTTAGAAATTGAAATCGTATTAAAGTCAAAAAATCGTGTTTATAACAATCTCACCGCGAAGTATAAAAATATAGGAAATTTTTTTTATTTGGTCTCGAGAACAATCAAGAAATTTAGAGATAGAGCATTGGCTTCTGGTGCCAAAGGTCAAGGGTTCGCATCCAGTCCCAGTCGAGAAATTTGAATTGGATACCAATCAATTGAAATAAATAGGGACGGGTTCTAAATGGCTTCTGATGCCGAAAAAGACCTTAAAGAAAATTTTAAAAATGCAATCTTGTGGGGTCGTGTCGAAGGACCTCCATCCCTCACTCCATTTTTCTTCAACTCCGAATATAATCTTATATATACTAAATAGATAGAAAGAGAATTCTCTAGAGCTGAGGGCCTTCCTCGCCGGCGCTCGGGCACTGTAACGCATTTTTGTTACTGCTGCTTTTGGTTGCGTGACGTTAAAAAAAAAAAAAAAAACACTAAGAAAAGTCCTTGAAGTTAATTTTATCATTATCCTATCCTTAGAGAGCATAATTTTTTTTAGACTTTTCATTATTAGATATCTTCGCCGATCTCATAAAATTAAACATATTTTGAAATTGTGAGACTTTTTTTAAAATTATTTTTCATTCTCAGAGACTATTTTTTTTTTAAAGTGACCATTTGACTTTTTTTTATAAAAATATTTTTTCTGACTTAATATCCATTAATATTCGAGCATCTAAAATCGATCATTTAACTTTTATTAAAAGAAATAATACAAATAATAAATAAATAAAATAAAAATATATGGGTACTGTACGGTCAGTCCCACCCAAGGGCGGATCCAGAGGTGTTTCTCGGGGGGGGGGGGGGGTAATCTGGTGTGACTGGTCGCACAGCACACAATTTTTTCTTAATTTCAATAATTTAAAGGCGCATTTTGTACTTGTTTGCCAGAATATAAAGACAAATCAAATTTTTAAGTATTAATTTTTAAAATTTTACATTAAAAATAAATTTTTTTCGAAAAAAAGTTTTTTTTTTTTTTTCAAATCTCGGAGGGGGTAATTACCCCCTTTACCCCCCTCCATGTATCCGCCCTTGGTCCCACCAGATATCTATTTCTCTTTAAATTATGTAAATTAAATGTAATAAAAAATATCACACTCTTACCTTCGAAAGTTGTGTTCTGCGCTTGTGATACCAGATTTTGTGTGTGTGTCAGATTTTGTGTCGACATATATTTAGTTCTATTAGTATGATCTCGACATCAAATTTTTGAAATGTATCCAATACTTTATCTCGCTATATATTAACATACTGTATATAGAGGTAAGAGAAAGTAAAAAACAACTCAAATTCAAACAATTTAGAGAGCGACTATTTTATGTAAATATTTTTAATTTTTATATGGACCCTCCCTGGGCCAGGAAAAATAATTTGCATATTAATCTTTATCTTGAAGATATTTCAATCCCATGTATCTACAGTAAAATCAACGGGTATTTTGTTTTTTCCGGATACCAATTTTATTTCTTATTTTTCAAACTGAGAATAATAATGCACTTTCTTATACATTCTCATCTAATATATACCATCCGATATCTGAAATGACAAGTTCAACTTCTATCTCCCTCAATTGTGACTCTCCTCAATCAAGTTAGCTGTGAAGCTCGATTTGCATAAGCATACATACACAGGAGAGAGAGAGAACAGAGAGAAATGGGGTGAGGGATTTTGATGAGAGAGAGAGAGAAGCGAGTAGTGTCGAAATCACTTGGAAAGATTTGTTTACAACTGAAAATCCTCCATCGAACAAACGAACAAAGAACGAACATGCCCGAAAGTTTAATCGAAAACTTTTTTTCTTTTCTAAATAAACAAGAACGTGATAGAGAGATAGATAACTCAATAGTGTTTTTTTGCTTCAAAAGGTCTAAAAAAAAAAAAAAAAAAAAATTGAGAATAAATTTATTAGACACATTGATTTAAGACATTTTAAAATTTTATTTAGTCAGTCCCTCCTAAGAACTTTTTATCCTGATCGATAAAATTGTATTTTATTTATTATTTAAATAAATCTAAATAACTAAAAAGTCTTCAAACAAATTTATTTCATCAAAGCAGTATGTAGAGTCATCATTTTGATTAATTTTTTAGACTTAGAAAAAATTATTAACCAAAACTACTTATTAAAATATATAATTATCATACTGGCTGTCAGTATTAAATATAGATCTAGATGGATGGAATGGAGTCAGCCAAGGAAAAGTAAAAAATAAATTTTTACCCTCGACATTTCGAACGCTCTTCAATATAAAGTTCGTTCCGTTATTTCACTCTCTCGCCTTCTATGAGAGCTGAAGAGAATCCCCTTAAGCTATGCAACCAAACATACATGCTTGATGTTTCTAAGTCTTTTCGGTATTAACAAATTAACAAATTTAACTCTCCTATAGGTATTTACAACAGGCTTTTTACCAAATAAGTACACAGAGTTTCACAAACTCACACCTCGAAAAGAACGAGATGCTCAAAAAAATAATTTTTTTTTTGTAAAAAAAACACCAACTTCTACGGCGGGATAGCGACAATTACCACTCAAAGGCCAGGAATCTGGTGGACGTTTGACAAGCATCAGATAAATAGCAGCAGGGTTTGGGGCATTATTAATATAGATTGAGAGATAGCGACCTACAGTCTTTTTGGAACGAAGTTCTTTAACGCGGCTTATGCAGGGTGAATTGGGAGAAAATGTAACGTAACAAAAACGCGTTCCTAACAAAAATGCGTTCCCAGCGGCCGAGCGACGGCGGAGGAAGGCGAGATTAGCCGAATTCTTGGCAAGGCCACGCCCACCTTCTCTTTCTCTTTATTTCCTTCTATCTACGGTTGGTCGCAGAAGGCGAGCAAGAGGTTGCAGCGGGCGCAGCTCCTTGGCTTTCCGTTTATTTAAATAATATTCATATTAAATTATATTCTGAGTTGAAGAAAAGACGTGAGGAACTTCGGTCCTACGACCCCACACGTTTGCTTTTTTTAAAGATACATATATGTGAAATTATTCTCACAGAATTTACACCTAATCAACCCGTTGAAGAGAAAATAATTTGATCAGAACGTTATTAAAAAAATGCTTCAGCGTATACTTATGTTTGATATATAGATAATAGTAAGTAGATTATCCTTTTCCCTTTATTCAAATAAATCGTGATGAAAAATTCTAATAAAAATTCAAACAAAATTGGTTTGATTTGTTCTATTGTAGTTCATCAAAAGGTAATTTAAAAGCAATTATCACAAGTTAATAACAAATTCACAGCCAGTCTGTGAAAATAGAGAGGGGCATTTTCGTGATTTTAAATTTGGATTAATACGATCTCTCTATTTATTTATTTATTTTATAAAAAATATTATTAAAATTCTTATTTAATTAATATTATCAATTTCAATTATATAATTAGTATTAATTATTATAATTAATATTATATTGTTATATGGTTTGTACTAATTGAGACTATATAATTTACTTATTAAGTATTAATTGGATTTAAATGAACATTAGCTTAAATTGATTAAATTTTGGGATTTTTTTTTATTTTTATTTTGAAACGTAATTAAATTTTTTTTTAATTATTAGAAGATGAAAATTTAATGAAAAAATTTAACTTCATTATAGGTTAATTAATTTTATATGTTTTAAAATCACCGTGCGATTAATTATTACTTAATGTATGCGATGGTGAATAAAATTTTCTTTTAAAATATCTCAGTATTTGTCAAAGAAAAGCCATCATTAGGGCTGGACGGTAAACCGGTAAAAATTTTTACCGAAAACGCGGTAACGAACCTCTAATTCGGAAAAACCGGTTTTTCTCGAAAGTCGGCAAAAACTGATTTTTTCGGACGAGAAAAAATTTTGGTTCCGCGAAAAAAATGTTCCGCGGCGGCAAATTCCGGTCCCGCGGGCGGCAAAAAATTGGCGTCTCTAAAAAAGGTAAAATATTTTTTCGGGCGGGAAAAAATTTTGGTTCCGCGGAAAAAATGTTCCGCGGGCGGTAAAAAATTTTTACCGACTTTCGAGAAAACCGGTTTTTTTTTCATTATCGAGGTCGGTAATGAAAATCCATTACCGTCCAGCCCTAGCCATCATATCAATATATGATACTTAGAATGTGAGATAATATTTATTTTATTTCCATTATCAGAGCCTTTTTTTATTGCTTTGTAAATACGTATTATACTATACTGTTTAAGTTTTTTGATACCGTTTTAGTTACTCGGTTCGTTATTTAAATTTTGGGTTTTTCGTTTTCAGGGTCTTTCAATTTTTTACTTTCTCTTACCTATGTATATATGTAATATATATATAGAGAGAAACTATTGGTTTCATGTCAAAAATTCGATGTCGAGATTTTGATGGATCTTCACGTTTTGAGGTCCCCTGAATCCAAAAAAGTGGTTTTCGCGACATGGTCTGTCTGTGGGTGGGTGTGTGGGTGGGTGGGTGTTCAATTTTAAGCATGAAGGAATTGAGCTACGAGGCTGAAATTTTATATTTAAGTTAAACACCCCCGGGACCGGAAAAATAAGCTTTTAATCAAAATCGGCCAAAAGTACTAGTACTTTACTGATGTACTTTTTCAGTTTTTTTCAATTTTCTCAAAATTTGCTCCAACGATTTTTTTTTAAATTCAAAAATCAATTATTTTTCAGATGCTCTTTCAAATGTATATTCTCATTTTGCAATTGAAATCTTCTGAAGACCACTTTACTCTTGTATTTCATAGGGAAGATAGGAGAAATGGTTGCCATAGTAACAAAATATAAATATTTTCCCATACTTATAAATTTTACATCTGAATTCATATGTTCCGTACTGTCGGGAACTAAATATATGTAGACACAAAAAATCTGGTGTGACAAGCACAGAACACAACTTTCGATTACCGAAGGTAAGAGAAAGTTGTGTGCTGTGCGCCAGTCACACCAGATTTTTTCAAATTTTTAACATCTCCGCAAGGTATAATTTGCAGGGTGCTTCGGTTAAAATCGGTTTTAACTATCCTGGTTTTAATCCAATTTTGACCAGTAGTTTTTATTGAAATAAACAAATATTTTATATAGTATGCTTATATTTCGGGAAAATTACATAATTACATTAAACATAAAAAAATGAACTTGAAAATAACTAAACCTAAATTTTATGTTTACGAGAATTTCGGACCAATAGTTTCAATTAAAAGTTGAAAATTTCAAAAAAAAAAAAAAATCTGGTGTGACTGGCCTGACAACACAAACTTTCTTTTACATTCGCTAATTGAAAGTTGTGTGCCTGTCACACCAGATTTTTGTGTCAGGATTTTTTTTTTAATTTAATGCCTTTTCGGCATCGGACCATGTCCCTATTTTTTTCAAATTGATTGGTATCCAATTCAACAATTAATTTTGTGGTTAAAACCAATTTTGGACGGGTTTTAACCACTTTTGGCCAGTGCCTGGTCAAAATCTAAAAAAGTGTTTTTTTTTTCCTGTTTTCATTTTTTAACCACCCTGATAATTTCTCATAATTTTCCGTTTTTTAAACCACATATAGCCTACCATCATTTTGATAAAAATATTTAGGCCTATATATCAAATGGGGGGAGGGGGACCAGGGTTGAACGAAAGAAAAATATATCAAATTCCATTTTGAGGCCAATATTCATCAATCAATGTTTATTTAAAATCACGATATTCTCAGCATCCCTGAAACAAATTTTTTGAAATTTTGTGCAAATTAAATAATAATTGAGGCATTTGTTTCAAAAACTGATTTTATCAATAACATTTTTTTACCAATTTTTATTGTATTCACTTATTTATTTATTTTTTTAATTGACTAGCTTTCCTTCTGCATATGATTAGATAATTTTTTTTTTTGTAGAAATTTAGTGTGAATCAAAAGAAGAAATCAGTATTTTTATTATTGTTATTCGTGGTACTTTATCCATTATCACTTGAAAAAAATACAAATGCAAAAAATTAAAATTTTTTTATTATAAAAGTTAAATCCATTGACTTTTTTTTACGGATTTTTTTAAAAGCTCATAAAAATTGGGTAAAGAGTTAATCCAATTCTATTTTAATCTCCTTGAGAGAATTTTTTTCTTTGTTCATGGTAGCTATAGGGATTCAAAAGAAAGAGGAGGTGGGGGGGGGGGGGGACTGGAGGGGGTGTTTTGCAAAGTTAGTAGCCACAGAGTGGCATTTGGCTGACTGAGTTCTTGTCTGCGGCCAGCAAAATAGCAAGCTGCTTTACGTCTCCCCCCTTCGAAAACCAAAGTTTTCTTCATGTATTGTTCACTTGTAGGATTGTTCGACCGTTCGTTTTCATGGCGTGTGACTCAAATGAAAGAAACACGCACAATGACGTTAGAGCGATGCCTTTTAGAGAGAGAGAGAGAGGCACAGAGCTTTTCTAATTAAATTAAGATTACACAAGTAATAAAAAGAATATCGGGGTATATATTGAATGTATTCTTTGAAGTTTGATTACGAAATTACAAGTACAAACATTTAAAAGGAATCTCTTTCATACATAAACTTTTATTTATTTTTTGTAGAAAATTTTTTTCTTTTCAAAAAAAATAAAAAATATAATAATTCTCAATCAGATGAAAAATAAATAAATATTAAATGCAAACATAATAATATATATATATATTTATTTTTTATTCATCCAAAATTCATTAAAAAAAGATAATCTCGCGTCCAACATTTAGTTCATCAGATATTTATTTGAAAATGAATTATGCATTAAACTTTGATTGATTTTATTTTTTTAAATAAAATTTTCTAACTACAAAGCTCTTACTAATCGATAATATTCAAATTATGTAGCCTAAATAAACGATTTGTTAAACTCAGAAACTAAATCTGCATCTGCCTTTACACATCTTTACACCAATACTTTTTTTCGGCCGAGCATTCAGTTTCGATGTTTATGATCTATCATCTTCAGGCCTAAACAAACCAAAAATTATTTGATGAATTATAACCATTGAAACTGAATAGGAAAAAGAAGATTGCTATCAAAATCTTTTTTTTTTAACTCTTTTCGTCATCTTATGCCAATTACACTTTATATTAATTAAAGATATACATTGGATCTAAGCATAATTATTTATACCATTTGGTATCCAAATGGTATAAATAATTTCATGGAACTGCCTGAGGCCCAACTCACTTCCATTAACTTCTAGACAATCAATATTGACATTTCTCAATCTCTCGGCCACAAAGGGAGGAGGGAGGGTATATCATAATCTTATCACTAAGGCTGAACGCACACCAATTGAACAAAACGTTTTGCTCAATGCCAATGCACACCGATTAGGCAAAATGTTTTCCATTGGACAAAATGTTTTGTCATTGAACGTTTTTGCCTAATCGGTGTACGTTGACATTAGACAAAATGTTCTACTATTGAGCAAAAACAATTTGTTCAATGATGTCTAATCATGCCCATTTGTGTTTTGCCTAATCGGTGTGCGTTGACCCAAAGAAAAATATTGAAAAAACAGTTTTAGACACGATTCTTCAAAAATATTTTTTTTATTGAGCGTTTTTGCTCAATCGGTGTGCGTTTAAACTAAATTCATTTAGACAAATCCAACAGGGATATTTATTTATTTTCTCGGATCAATTTATGGTATTTTGACAACTAGGTGATGATAGTATATGATAATTTTAAGTAATAGCCAACAGAGAGAAAAAAATAAATAAATATTTTATAGTTCAATACAATTGCTCCCCCAGAGGGGGAGATATATATTTTTATTTGTTTGTATTTGTATATAAATATCCATACCCTCAAGGCATTGACAATCAAAACAAGAGAGAAGGCTTTAAAAGGAAAGTATAAATAAATACCTCCCTCTTCTCCTTATCTCTCTCTCTCCCTCTTTTATTTAGGTCCTTTCATTTATTTATTTATTTTGTTTTCCGTTTTGATAGATACAAACGGTTAGCCTTTCGGCAATGTGCGCGTTCGTTTCGTTTTTTTTTTCTTCCTCTCCTTAGTCTTTCACCAGCTTCTTGCCATGAATTCGTAAAATTTTCAATTTTTAACCCGAGAAAAAAATAAGAAAGAATAACGGGGGGAATTTCTTCATCCCGTGAAACTCTCGAAACCGCCACCGCCACTGCCGTTAAGACTTTATCGCTTTTTGAGAAATATCTAAGCTTTAGCTCTTATTTTCTCTCTTTGTCTCTATCTAGTTTTATCAATTCGGACATATATTATTTTTCTTTTTATTTATTTTGTGAGAAAAACATAGTTTATTTCTATATTATCTTCTAACCGACAATAATTTGTCTTTGGCTATAGAGATATAGACGAAAAATGTTGAAATGATACAAATTACTAATATATAAATTATAAAGGAGTGTCCTCTATACTCATCGCTTTGAATACACTATCTGGGAGGTTTCGTTGCCTTAGGGAATGTCGAGAGCCTTACTTAATTAAAACATTTATTTTTTTTATATGAGCGAAGCCCTCAAATTAAGAGCATTCGCTATGAATGAGTGAATGTGTACACTCAAAAAAATCTGGTGTGACTGTCGCTCAGCACACAACTTTCGATTACCGAAGGTAAGTGCTTGTCACATCAGATTGTTTTGGTGTCGACATATATTTAGTTCCCGACAGTAAGCTTACGGTACATTTGAGTTCAGATGTAAAATTTTTTTTTTTTTTTTTTAAACATTCACACTTTTTTCTCATTCACACTCACACTCACACACACATTCACGCAGTCTTTTCGGCAACTTAGGCCATTTAAGACTTTTGACGATAACCGTTATGAATATATATTATTATTTGGGGTCCAGGCATTTTATTTAAGCCATTTGGTATCCAAATGCCTTAAATAAAATTATCGGACTACCTGGGGTCCGAACCCGCGACGTTTGGTATACGAGGTTAGCACGCTAACCTCTACGCCAAGCCCCGTGGGCGATGTAAAATTTATAAGTATGGTAAAATATTTATATTTTGTTACCATGGCAACCACTTCTATCTTTCATTTGAAGTACAAGAGTAAAGTGGTCTTCAGAAGATTTCAATGGCAAAATGAGAATAAATATATTAAAGAGCATCTAAAAAATAATTGATTTTTGAATTTTAATCAATATCGTTGGAGCGAATTTTGAGAAAATTGAAAAACTACATCAGTAAAGTACAATTACTTTTTGGCCGATTTTGATTAAAAGCTTATTTTCACGCCCCAGGGGGTGTCTAACTTCAATATAAAATTTCAACGTCCTAGCTCAATTCCTTCATGCTGTCGCGTGGATTCAGGGGATCTCAAAACATACATATCCACTAAAATCGACACATCGAATTTTTGACATGAATCTAATACTTTCTCTTTCTATATTTTAACATATATAGAAGAAGAGGATGTAAAAAGAGTGCTATTATTGTACATATTATCTAATCTCTTTTCCTCCCCTTCGGCGAGCAAATGCATTAAATTTATTCTTGCTCACTGTTTGGAAATTTTCAAATTTCTCTTTCTGATTAAAATTTTAAATTTCCTTCACCCGCTCCACTTCTTGTAACTATAGCCAATCAGCGTCCTGATCGGCACATACACACAGACCGGATGCTAGCCTCTAGCTCTTTATATATCGTAATGATGTTACGATGAATAATAAAACTAATAGGCTATAATCTACGAATTTAACATTCAAATTATAGGTGTTTTATTAATTACTGTTTATAAGATCTTTTGATTGGTTTATCAATCTTGTTCATCAAAAATTTGTTCTTACATCTTTAAGAAAAATTAGAAAGATGATTAGATAAACGAATGTAAAAATAATATTTTAAACTGCAACGCCTTCAATATGTCTTCACTCCGTGCAGTGTAAATAAATAATAATCTTTAATTAGGCTTCTGAAAATTCGATTGGAAATCATGACGACATCGGATGCTAGAATTATTTTTGCCCATCACATCTCATTGTAAATTACTAAGATAACCCTTAGCCTATCAGTAGTTATATTAATGGTTTTTAGAGAAATCATCATTTTGTTCAAATGAGTAAAACTATTATATTTTCATATTTCACTCAATTGCTATTTTGATTCTTTTTACTTTCTCGTATAGAATAGAATATAAAGACAAAGTAATTTATTGTAATCGTCAAAAAATTCGACTTCGAGATTTTGACGTTTTTCCACGTTTTAGACCTCCCTGAGTCCAAAACAAATCATTTTGGTGTCAACACGATTGCTACAAAACCAAAGCAGCCAGATCGATGAAATTTGGTTATACTCCTTAGGGAGCTTACAAGTATTACGTGACGCAATTTGGAGGGGAGAGGAGGTCCCGTAAAACGTTACCATGCGTTACACGGGGGCGGGGGGGTTGAACAACGCGTTACGTAACTGGTATTTTAGCGACTTTCCGGTACTTTTCGCAACATAATTGTGACTTTTAGATAAGAATGGCCACTTGAGCGTTACGTAACGTCTAGGGGGGGGGGGGTCCAGAAAAATGTTACGGCGCGTTACAAGGGGGGGGGGGGTCAAAAGTCTTCAAAAATTGCGTTACATAATACTTGTACGCTCCCTTACACTAAAACTTTAGATTTCTATCAACTTTTGGAGTAGTCTAAATTCGTCACCTGGAAGTAGTACTTTACCTAAAAAGTTTTTTCAAAAATCCTCTGGACTCGCCTTCTGCGAGCAAATGCATCAAATTTATTCTTGTTCACTGTTTGGAAATTTTGCATTTGTTCGCCGAAGGTTTCAAATTTCCCTCTCTGATTTAAATTTTAAATTTCCCTCTCCCCCTCCACTTCCTGTAACTCTAGCCAATCAGCGCCCTGATAGGCACATACACACAGGGACAGGAAGTATACCTCTAGCGCTTTATATTATTGTAGGCTATGATGATAGACCCCCTCTCTAATTGAAAAGCAGTTTTCTTGATTAATCAGAGAGCATCCACGTTCTTTCTTATGGATCTCGCTTTGATTCATTTTTTTTTTTAATTGAATTTTTTTGAAGATTTTTTTACAGATCTGCTTTAATTGGGATAATTTGATCACACTCGTTGCTCAATTAATATTTCTAGATTTTTCCCTGATTTAGCATTTACGTTTAAAGCAATATAAACAAAGATAATGAATCAACATTTTAAAAACAAAAAATACAAAATTAACGTCAATATATTCATTCGTTTTATGTAAATATTTTCTTTAATTTAGAAAAGTTATAATTTGCTATTTGGACAAATTGGATTGATTTACAATTAGGAACAAGCAACACTTTGATTTCATGCTTTGTAAATAACATCTTTTTTTATTTGTGTCTTTTATGTTAGTCAAATTCATTTTGATAAAAACAAATCAAATATTATTTCATCTATCTAGTTTAATTATCAATATTGGTGTTTTTTTTTTTTTTTTTTTGTATAATTATATCTTATTTATTATTAAAATGTTTTTGCCTTGCAATGAAAACGAAACTTTTGATAAGGATCAAGTTTCAATATTGATTTTATAAGATGAATCGTTTATATAAATATATATACTGGACCTCAGCGTTTTTTTTTAATGAAAAAGTGGGCCGCACATCAAAAAAGGTTGGAAATCGCTGCTCTAAACTTTTCGTGTGATTTTTGAAAAAATTAAATATATTTTGTGATTTGGATGAAAATTTTGAACTTTCAAAATTCCTTAAATTTTACTTAATCTAAAAACAACTTATGGGATTGCAAGCTGGCAAATTTGTTTAGTATCGGCCTGGATTATATTAATTCTACCTTTCGACGTTTCAGAGATACCATACTCATTTTCAGGTCCTATATTATAAACATTATACGGTACTTATAAAATAATTTATATAACTAGAAAAACTTTAGAGAGATCGCTCTACTTGTTGTTAAAAATTTCACTACCTCCTTCAGTTAGAGTAGCTAGGTAGAATTTTAGTATGCATATATTTTACAAACTACTTACTACCCACTAAATTTAATATATTGTAAAATATACCATTTTTTTTTAAATTTAATTTAAGGTCTTTTTCGACATCGCAGACCATTTAGACTCCATCTCTTTTAATAAATTCTATACATATGCTTATATATATAAAAATATATTATAATAGTCTAGTTTCTAGACGCTGCTTCTACATCCCTTTAATGAAAACATTTTTTTTTTTTTTTTTTAATTTTTTTGCTCATTTAGCTTACTTCCATTGGTCTAAAAAAAAAAAAATCTATTCATTTAAGTTAACTAAAAAATGAAAGTGGAAATAATGGGATTTTTTTTACTGAATTCATTTATTTATTATTAACACACTCATACCATTAAAATATTTATGGAAATTTTTACTGGTTAAGAAAGGGACAAAACTTTAATGAAGCGGATTAGATAAATTATTCATATAGAAAAGAGAAATTTTATATAAATATTTAAATCATTTAATAGAGGTAGTTTTTATTTCTTTCGCTACTTCAATTATTTTGGTGGGTTAGCGGTCATAACATTAGTACAATAAAATATTACTGTTTCATTGTCAGGAGAGTATTTATTTATTTATTTTGTCTCCCGACATCTACCGCCATTAAATGATAATAAAAATTACTTTCTAATTGGATCGAAAGAGTTTTTAATAAATGATAAAGAAGGAAATCTCTACCTCTCATTTTTCATTCATTAATAAATCAATGCACCAGACAAAGGCTTTTCAAACACTAAGTTAAACCCATTGCTTTGTCGTACTATCGGGAACAAAAATTTGTTTACTGAAAGATAGGCAACCCGAATGACCAACTCGCTAATGGGTTGAGCATGCGCTCTAGAAGATATCTGATACAGATAAGTCACGAAAACTATTTAATAAATAATTTTCTTCCAAAGTGGTTAGAAGGCTGGACATCTCTCATTATGGAAGAATGGTTTTCTAAATATTTTACTTTCTCTTACCTATATTTGTTGATATATATAGGCCTATAGAAAAAGTATTGAATTCATGTAAAAAATTCAACGTCGAAATTTTGATGGATATACACGTTTTGAGGTCCCCTGATTCTAAAAAAGTGGTTTTCGCGACATGGTCTGTCTGTCTGTCTGTGAACAAAATATCTCAAGAACCAAACGAGCTAGGAAGTTGAAATTTTATATTTAAGTTAGGTACCTTCCAGGGACGTTAAATAAATCTTTTGAACAAAATCGGCCAAAAAGTACTAGTACTTTACTGATGTACTTTTTCAGTTTTTTTTAATTTTCTCAAAATTCGTTTAACGATTCTGATTAAAATTCAAAAATCAATTATTTTTTTAAATTTAACGAGACTGTGAGTGTTTTTTATTGGTGAGGCCAAACATCCCATGACCCCCGGGAATCGAACTCAGGATCTCCGCCTTTCCGGGGCATAGGCGTGCTATCCATTGCACCAGGCCACCGGACCCTCGGCCTTAATTTTTTTAAATGCTCTTTCAAATGTATATTCTGATTTTGCCCTCAAAATTGTTTAAAGCACACTTTACTCTTGTAATTCATATAAAAGATAGGAGAAATTGTTGCCGTGGTAACAAATTATTTTTCCCATGTTTATAAATTTTACTTTTTGAATTCTAATATATCGGCGTGTTTTTTATTACCATAGTAGTTTTAAGGCATATTTTTATTATTGTATTAATATTGTATTGTTTATATTATTTTGATATATGTATATTTTGTAAAAATTTTTAGCCCAATGGCAGTTGGCTAGACGGGCAGAATAAAAAAAAAAATAATAATAATATATCGGCGGAAACTAAATATATCTAGACACAAAAAATTTGACAAGCACAGAACACAACCTTACCAAAGGTAAGAGAAAGTTGTGTGCTAGGCGACCAGACACACCAGATTAAAAAAAAAAATTATTCCAATTAATTTAAACATTTATTAAGGTTGTTCGGACATTAAAGCACTTTGGTAGATTAAAAGCTAATTTTTTAATATGTTATTAATCACTATCAAATACGTATAAAATAAAATTTTGAAGCAGATCTGACACAGGGTTATCGTGTAATTAATTTTTAAAAAATTGAAATTTAACATGTAGCCTATGGGGAATAACGACGAAACGCACACATATCGAATTATATAGGCATCTGTGCAAATGATACAAAAACAAAAAAACTTACATTTTATTAATTCACTTCCGAGGAATACGTTAAAAATAAAACCAAAAGTTTCTGCCGACCGCTTTTAAAGATATTTCAACAAGAAAGTCAAAAAAATTCTCCAAAATGACAGTCGCTAATATTTAAAAATAATGAATTCTCGAGAGTCAGACCAGCCTGGCAACGTCGCATAGCATAAGTGTCTTATCTCTATGTCAGATACATTTTTTTTTCAATTTTACAATATTTTTTCTCGCAAATCGTCCATTGTGTTTAAACTGATTTGCATTAAACATTGTAATATATTAAATAAAATAAAATTTAAGGCGTTTAAGATTTAAAATAGATAGTTGATGAATGCAATGTTGCCAGTTCTATATTACGTGAAAAACTGCTCGAGTCAAAAGTCACTCATTTATTATTTTTGGTAATTAAATTATTAACTTAATCCAATTATAAACTATGATAGGTCACGACTAAATTATAATAAGGAATTTTGGCATTCAAATTTTTAATTTTATTTAAAAAAAAATTTAGATTCTATTATGACTTACGATGTACTATCCGAACAACCTTAATGGATATCGTCAAACACATTCATTTAAACGTTAAAATCTCTTTTCAATGATATCCGAAAGAAGAGAAAAAGTTATAAAATTTTTACTTATCTCGTAAAGTTAATTTTAATATGATTACAATACTTTCATTCTACCTATAAAGTGTTTTATTCTAATTATGTGAATATTTGCAAAGAAAAGTTTTCTATTTAATTAGTGATAAAAAAAAAGAATTGGAATGCGAGGGAGATAGAGAAAATCAGGGGCGGAGGGGAGAAGAGAGGAAGAAAAGGGCATTAAGCTTTACAGGTCAATGCGTTAATAATTAATAGACGGAATGGCCCAAGGGCGAATGGAGTCTTCTTTGTCTCGTAGGGTCCTAAGGGCATCCAGACCCTTAATTGAATCTCTAAGGGTCGGAAATGCCGGGAAAAGGCGTCCAATTGGACAACTTTAAAATGGCTAAAATCCAACTCGCCGGCTAAGAGCGAAAAAGGGAATTAAAAGACGTGATTGAATTCAATTTTCATTAGTACCACCTCCGAAACATTTCTTTCCTCTTTTTTTCCCCTTTTCTTTGTATCTGTGTTTCTGTTTTAAATACAATTAAAAAAAAAAAAGTATTCAAAAATAACACTTGGAAATTATAAACTTTTTTTGTGTGTGTGATCTTTGAATAAAATTAACGGTGAGGGTTTTTTGTTTCACTAACACTGACCCCTGATTAACATAGGCCTATTTATTTAATTAAATATTCTTGCTTTAACTAATATGAGGCTTTCATTACCAGATTTCCTCGTGGTTTTAGATATTAACATGGTCAATATTGATAAACTTAAAATCCGAGGGATCTGAGTTAATTAGATGGAAATTTATTTAAATCATTGAAAAGATATAACTATCTGTATAAGCTAAAAATTAGTTAGTCCTATAAGTTTCTGTGATTAAATATCTCCAGGGCCGCAAATAGACTTGACGGGCCCCGGGGCTACATAATAATACCCCTTTAAAGTTATTTTTACTTCCTCTTACCTATGTATATATGTAATATATATATAGAGAGATTCATGTCAAAAATTCGATGTCGAGATTTTGATGGATCTTCACGTTTTGAGGTCCCCTGAATCCAAAAAGTGGTTTTCGCGACATGGTCTGTCTGTGTGTCTGTGAGTCTGTGTGTCTGTCTGTCTGGGTTCCATTTAAAGCATGAAGAAATTGAGCTAGGAAGATGAAATTTTATATTTAAGTTAGTTACTCACCTAGGGCGTGAAAATAAGCTTTTAATCAAAATCGGCCAAAGAGTACCTAGTACTTTACTGATTTTTTAAGTTTTTTTTTTTTTTGATTTTCTCAAAATTGGCTCCAACGATTTTTTTTTTAAATTCATAAATCAATAATTTTTTACATGCTCTTTAAAATGTATATTCTCATTTTGCCATTGAAATCATCTGAAGACCACTTTACTCTTGTATTTCATAGGAAAGATAGGAGAAATGTTACCATGATAACAAAATATAAATATTTTCCCATACTTATAAATTTTACATTTGGATTTAAATGTTCCGTACTGTCGGGAACTAAATATATCTCAACACAAAAAATCTGGTGTGACAAGCACAGAACACAAATTTCGATTACCGAAGGTAAGAGAAAGTTGTGTGCTGTGAGACCAGTCACACGAGATTTTTTATTATGCAAAAGGCTATTGTGGCCTTCATGCAACAATTTTTTACTCAGTTTTTAACACAGTAATACATATTTTATAATACAGTATTTATTTAAATAAAATAGAATTTTTAAATTTGAGCGCAAAGGGCCCTGACGTCCTCAGTAAAAAAATTTGAGGAAATTGATTCTTTCAAATTGAAATTTTAACCATGAAAATAATTTTTTATTATAATTTTAAGGTTGTAGCCCGGAGATATAGCCCCTCCCCTTGTCTGTGGTCCTGAATCTATATTTTCCTAAAAAATTTACTACCATAAGTGAAATGGTTAAATTACCTATCTGAGAATTTTGTAGGAATACGAAAAAAGATAAGCAGCCAGCAATTAATTTTGATTAATTAATTTATAATTCTTATTTTTTTAACGAGTAGATACTTTAAGGATGCCAATTAATTTCACAGGCCAATTAGACCCCCGTACTTAATTTTACTCGAAAATTCACTTATAATTATATGAATAAGGTTATTATTATTATTATTATTATTATTATTATGGACCTAAGGCACTTTGAACTGCGACCATTAGTTGATCTTTTGTTCTATCCTTTGTTGTCCAATATCTGTCCTTAGAATAGACCCGTCCCTTTTACCAGGGCCAGTATATTCTTTGGAGAGGCTTTTGATATTTCCTCAGGTTTTATTTCAGCCCTTTCGAAAATTAGCATGAATAAGGTTAATTTTCTCATAAATAAAAAATATTTAATGTAAACAAAATCCTCAAGCACTGGATTGGAATATTGAATCCCATCATAACTAGCGATGTGGTATCGAAAGAGTTGCTGAGACATTCCGTCCTGTGGAAGGAACCGGGTGGAATTAGAAATATGGGGCGCCCCCCCCCCCCAGGCGCATCCAGCTTTCCGGCTTTTTCCCAAAATCTCCATCTTTTTTTTAGAAATTTCATAATAAATTCATTTTATATCACAAATCCGGAGAAAAAAAGAGAAAAATTACAAAAAAAAAAGATAGAACGAGATTCGAATACTTAAAAAAATAAATAAATAAATAAATAAAGGTCGAACGATAAACGGCGCCCCAGTTGAGCTTCGCCCCCCTGCCCTCAAAGGCTAGATACGCCGCTGATAATATTAATATTATAATAATATATTTTCTCAATATATTGCCAGTATATACCAGTAAAAAATATTTTTTTTTTCTTTCCTACTCATTGCATTTAAGACGTTTTTGGCATACTAAATACTTAAGTTATTTATATAATTGTAAGGTAATTTTAAAGTAAAAATAGCAATTGTATTTAAATGGGCCCAATTGCTGTAAAAAAGATCTATTAAAAACAAAAAGAATAGAAATCTCTCGTCAGCAGCGTATTATGCCTACACACAGGTGGCCCTTTGGTATTTTCTTACCCCCTAGTGACTATTTTTGGGGCGATTTTGCATATTTATTATAAAAAGTATTTGAAAAGTACTAATTTATACTTTTCTACTAAAATTAAACTATTTATAAACAAACAAGGGATGGTCATGAATCCTCAATTCATATTATAAATCCATCCATTCAAGGGGGGGGGGGTAATATGAAAAGTTAGTTTTAATGAGCCTCAACCAAATGGATGTTGTTGTATTCGGCCGCAAAATGGAGACAAACAACTCGACTAGTAAAAACTTATACCGTCAACTAACGTTTAAATTTCGAAATAGGATTAACGTGAAGGGGTTGAATTAGAGTTGAGGGAGAACGGGATCTATCGGGATTTATTTTTACAGTTAAAGTTTTTCATTTAATCAAAAGTATTTTTTTTTTTTTTTTTTTTTAATAAAATTAAAAAGATGAATTATTAAAGTTTTTTGCTTTATTATTAAAATGTGTTTGTCTTTAATCCCGATGGCCTCAGGTCAAGAGCCATTAAATTAAGTTAAATTAATTCTGGTTTTGGAAATTTCCGAGACACTCTTTTTAGAAATATTTATTTTTTTATTATTAAGTACTTTTATGTGTACAAATAATAAATATAAGCATATGAAGGAAGAAAAGCTCTCTGTTTGGCAGAAAATATTGTAATTTAAAATCTTATACTTAGAAGGGATAACGAGCTTTTCTTCATCAGAGGAAACTGAAATTATATAGTAGGGTTTATTTACAATGAGAAAAATTAAAAAAAAATCTGGTGTGACTGGCGCACAGCACACAACTTTCTCTTACCCTTCGGTAAGAGAAAGTTGTGCACCGTGCTGGTCACACCAGATTTTTTTTGTCGAGATATATTTAGTTTCCCATAGCACCTTAGTTGCAAACTTGCATTTTAAATGTTGACTGCTTGAAATAAACTATGGTTATTTTTCAAAATTTTAATCTCATATTTGGACATTTTATACACAATATAGAATCGTAAATAAATACAAAATTTCATAAGAATTGGAAAAAAAAATTTTAAATGCCTAAAAAGTTCCAAAGGGGACCCCCTTTTGAATCGAAATTAACATACAAATCCCTATAGGAAATTAACATTAGGTCTATGAGAGAAGGCGGAGAGACAGGCGATAATGTTTGCAAGTGAGAGAGAGAGAGAGTGATATATGTTTTTCCGGAAACAATTAAAGACACAAATAAAATAAAAAAAAATGGGAATTTAAATAATAATTGATTTTTAATCTAATAAAAAGAAAAAGATTTAAATTCCGTTACCATGGCAACCAGTTCTATCTTTCCTATGAAGAACAAGAGTAAAGTGGTGTTCAGAAGATTTCAACGGCAAAATGAGAATATACATTTTAAAGAGCATCTAAAAAATAGTTGATTTATGAATTTTAAAAAAATCCTTGGAGGGAATTTTGAGAAAATCGAAAAAAAACTGAAAAAGTACATCAGTAAAGTACTAGTACTTTTTGGCCGATTTTGTTCAAAAGCTTATTTTGAGATTCTTCAAAGGTACCTAGCTTAAATATAAAATTTCAACCTCCTAGCTCAATTCCTTCATGCTAAAAAAATCGTTACACACACACACAGACACACAGACACACAGACGCACACACACACACACAGACCAATTTGCGGGACCCACTTTTTTGGACTCAGGGGACCTCAAAACATGTATATCCATCAAAATCTCGACATCGAATTTTTGACATGATCGCAATACTTTCTCTCCTATATATTTCATATATAGGGTACGAGAAAGTAATAAAATGAACATTTTGCCTGAGTCAGAGATATCGACATTTATTTAATAAGGGTAGGCCTATGAATTTTTTTTTAATTTCTCTTTTTGTTTCAGACGCCATTAGGGGTTGATTGTAGAATATACAGTATTTATCTAATTAATATTGATAGATACGGGGGGGGGGGGGGCGTTCAACACACTTGTTTTTCGAGGCCACCCAACAGAAATTCAGCCGTATTTTGACTCTGCTTAGCAGCAATAATAATCATGGATTTCTAATCCGCTTTAAGTATTTGAAATTATAAAATTGAATTGAATTTGTCAAAACTACAAGAATATAGAAAAAAAATAGACTGTAAATAAGCCAGCCAATATATCGTTTACAGGGGCGTATATAGAAATTTTTTTCGGGGGGGGGGCCCGAACTGAAAATTTTTCTGTGGAAATTTTTTTTTTTTCCACACGAAATTTTTTGCGGAACATTTTTTTCCTTTGCGGAACCAAAGTTTTCCAACCTGTGGAAAAATTTGTTGCGCTGATGTCTGTATATCCCTATATATGTATATGAGTTTGGGAAATTTCGGGAGGGGGGCCCGGGCCCCCTCGGCCCCCCCCCCTCTATATACGCCCCTGATCGTTTAAGATAACAAATTTGCGAAATGAGTTTGATTAGGCGAAAATTGCGCCTCCTAGGAGTCGAACCAGGACTTCCACGCTTTCGTGGCAATTAATTTAATTTTAATAAAATGAATATTAATTAAAATGTTAATTTGAAACTTATAATCTAGTGATTATTATTATTTTTTTTTTTTTTAGTTCATTTTCATATATAAATAAAATAAATTTTATCAAAAATTTTAATTTTCCTATAATAAATTAATAAATTTCCATTTCTATAATTAATAATATATTTAATAATATTATATTTTAAACAGAATGGTCTATTTATGGTGGATAGATTTTATTTGATATTTTATTTATAATATGAATAATTTATAAAGCTATAGACAATTTAAAAAAAAATTTTATAAAATCAATATTTTATAATTAAAAATGATAGGGTTCGTATCTCATCGGTTATTATATTCCTTCCTTATCTCAAATTCTTATTAAGATAAAGATTTCAAAAAATTTAATAAGAAGATAAAATTCTCATTTTTTAAAAAAGAATCCCTCTCATTTTTTAATGCAAGAAAATAGAGAGAGAGAGAAAATCCCTTCGAAGAATTAATATATTAAACTTTCATGAAAAGAGAGAGAAAAAAATTGTTGTTCAATTTTCCCAGAGTGTAATGGGCTGCTCCAGACGATGGAGAGCATAGTCAAAACAATATTAGTGGGGGGGGGAGGGATTCACCGCTTCGATTTGCACCCCATTTCGGGTTAGGGTTTGGGGGTGGGGGGAGACCCTTGGGATGGAGACCTTTTCCAAAATGACATCATCCGATTTAAAAGGTTCATCCCAGCTGCCTGCTTTTAAGGACAAACGAATTATTGATGGATCATTTTTAACCTATTTATACTAATATAAATAATAGAGCCATGTCCTCTCTCTCTTTCTTCACGCCTCGTTGATTTTATTTTTTTAAATTATTTCATTTTTATTCATTGAAATTGATTTTTATAAAAGAACCTTTCAATTGAGGTTTTCAGGGCATGCAGGCAGAGAGACTCTGTCAATTTGAAATGCACATTTTTCATGATTTTTTCATTCTAAAAAAAAAATTGACAATTAAAATTCAATAAAATAAAATCAAGTGAAAAAAATCTGGTGTGACTGGCGCACAGCACACAACTTTCTCTTACCTTCGGTAATCGAAAGTTGTGTACTGTGCTTGTCACACCAGATTTTTTGTGTCGACATGTATTTAGTTTCCGACAGTAGGGTACAATTGAATTCAAGATGTAAAATTTATAAGTATGGGAAAATATTTATATTTTGATACCATGGCAACCATTTCTCCTATCTTTTCTATGGAGTACAAGAGTAAAGTGGTCTTCAGAAGATTTCAATCACAAAATGAGAATATACATTTTATAGAGAATCTAAAAAATAATTGATTTTTGAATTAAAAAAAATCGTTGGAGCAAATTTTGAGAAAATCGAAAAAAACTGAAAAAGTGAATCAGTAAAGTGCTAGTACTTTTTGGTCGATTTTGTTCAAAAGCTTCGTGTCACGTCCCATGGGGATGCCTAACTTAAATATAAAATTTCAACTTCCTAGCTCTTTTCGTTCTTGAGATATTTTGTTCACAGACACACACACAGACAGACACACAGACAGACACACACACACACAGACAGACCATGTCGCGAAAACCACTTTTTTGGATTCAGGGGACCTCAAAACGTGAAGATCCATCAAAATCTCGACATCGAATTTTTGACATGAATCCAATACTTTCTCTCTATATATATATTACATATATACATAGGTAAGAGAAAGTAAAAATTGTTAGTGCTATTTATTTTTTTTTTTTTTTCTAATCTTCTGACTTCACTCGTATAATAACATTTACTAGAGTAAAGGTTATTTCTCATAAAATTCTGTTGATTTAATTTCAGAGACGTTTATTTTATGTTCAGAAAACTTTGGCGTGTCACTTCAAATTAGAGCCTACACTTTGTCCAACGTTTCTCCAATTTTTTTACCCCTTCTAAAAAAAATAAGATTTGTCGAGGGCATTAAAATAGGTATTTGTTTGTGTGAGCCATTTTTTCAGGTTCGGAAACAAGAAATAATCACTCCGAGCTAAATCCGGAGAATAGGGCGGATGAGGGAGCAATTCGTATGCGTACGCGAAATTCACTTTTTCCATTTTCTTCTCAAATCACGAGATAGTTTGCTATTAATTGATGTCAAACAAAATCTAAAAGACCCAGCTGGTTCAAATTTCGACAGGAATTAGCTGATAGTTGCCTGCTGACAGGAGCAGTGTTGCCATTTCAGTTAAGAGGCGGGAAATTCAAAAAGTCACGGACTTATTGGTCTGCCCTCGTATATATATTTGAATAAGATATTAACTTCGAGTATGATTTGACTAGACTTTACATTCAGCAATCTTTTGTGAAAAATCTTCTTCCTATAATCATTAGTCCTATATTATACAACTTTGTTTCAAAACTCCTATTAATTATGGTGATTCTTTCTAATTCAAAATGATAGTTAATTAATTGTAATATGCCACAAAGTGTAAAATGCTCTGTCCTATTACGTAATATAATCTAATCTTCGGCTCACATGAATTTTAAATGAAATCAACCATTTTTTCCTGTTAAAAGAAATAAAAAAATTACATCATTACGCCAACAATCTTAACATATTGCTATATTAAATAGACATATTTTTTAAAATATAAAAAATTATATATTATCAGTATAAAGCGAGCGGAGTGAGATAAGCAAGACAAGATGAAAGCAATGTTTCTTATTAAAATTAAATGGTCCATCAGTCATTCAGAAAAGCATCCATCAAAATCTCCCAAGCTCTTATCTTCTTGCAATTTAAATCCTCCGGGCTTGGAAAAAAATTATTATTAATCAGTCTTTTTTTCATATTCCAGAGAAGAGAGAATAATTCTTTATTTAAATGAATTATGAAGTTTTATTATATGTTTAAAGTAAGCAAAAAACGCGCTTTTTTTCTAATAAAATATGATATTCATTAAAATGTTGATAAGAATGTAGGAATATTTTTTTTTTTAGTTATAAAATGTATATATTTATAGAGACACCCAAATTATTAATTGCCTAGAAGATAGAGATTTAATTTTGAAGTCATGTTTTTGCTTTGATAAATATTAATTTATTTAAAAAAGTATACAGCGGTCTTTTGGGGTGAGTGGAGTGCTTTCCCCAAGGCTTTTAGAGTAGAATATATTTAAAAAAAAAAAAAAAAAACTCTTTTAATATAAGTTTAGCTTCAATTTGTGGATTTAATTGATGTTAGTTTCAACAAATGTCTCTCACAAGACCTTGTTTTAAATATATCATCTTTTTTTTTTTCAAATAAACCATTAATATTTAAAAAAAGCCCGATGTAGCAAGATAAATTATTACAAACTAGCCACACGGCGGGCTTCGGACCCCTGGATTCCCCTCAACTGACTCGGGCCCGCTATAGCAGAAATCGTAATTTTAGAAATTAATAACTCAAAAGGTTATAGGAATTTCGGGATAGAAATAATAATATTCATATTAACATCCCGTAGGTAGGTCCAACGGGTTTAAGCATAAAAAATTCTCAGTACCCAAAAATTCCAAGGGGCGCGAAAGTCGCCTAAAGATCACCGAGGCGTGGCAGACAGACAGACAGACAGACAGATGGACATTAGCGAATTATATAAATAGATAATTAATTTCAATTTTGTGTATTGGTGCCAAAGGTCAAGGGTTCGCAGACGGGTCTCAGGCGAGAAATTTATTTAAATTGAATTGGATTCCAATCAATTCAAATAATTAGACACAGGATTTAAATGGCCTCAAATGCCCGTAAAAATCTTAAAAAAAAAAAAAAAAAAATTTAATCAATTAGATCTTTTGTTTGAAGGTCTTATTACTTTCTCTTATTTTTAGTTAAAGCAATTTACACCCCTCACTTTTATTTCAAACGATAAATTAGATTATCGTATTCTACAAATAAATAATTATAATACAATTTTTTTTTTAATTTATCCCATTGCTACTTTCATTCTTTTTTCTCTGCTATTAATTTTCGCAGCCATTTTTTTGCTTAATTATATTATGTTATCAACTTTCAATCAATAAACCTGTCAAAATAATTTTATTTATTTTTTTAAATGATATTATACAATATTAAATCTGACTTATTATAATTAAAAAATTGGAAATAGTTTTTTTTTATTTTTTACACCTTCACGGAGGTGAATTATATACCTTTATATACTAATACATCTGGACTTGTCACTACTGTGTCGGCCTAATAATGGATGATTTAAAGATATATATATATATATATATATATATATATATATATATATATATATATATATATATATTTAGCACACACTTTTTTTCATTCACACTCACATTCACACACACATGCACACAGTCTTTTCGTCAACTTAGGCCCTATAGGACTTTCAACGATAACCGTTATTATGAATATATATATATATATATATATATATATATATAAAATTGGGGTCCAGGCATTCTTATTTAAGCCATTTGGTATCCATATACGAGGCTAACACGCTAACCCATACACCAAGCCCGAGGGCCTTTTGTTGTGTTGCTTTGCTCTTTGACATTTGATAAGAAATAATATACATTTATTTTAAATAATACTCTCTGGCCCTCGGACCTTGGTATAGTTAGTAGCGTGCTGGCCTTCTGTACCAAGGCTCGCGGGATCGAATCCTAAGGAAGCTTTCCCTTAATTTGTCAAATTTTTTATTATTATGAAATAATAATACTGTTATAATACTGTTATGAAATAAATTTCGGGCTTGAATAGAATAGAATTGTGAAACTCCCACGTCTCTCCTATGAACACAACTTTTTCGAGTCTTTAAGAGAAATCGTCTTAATTTCTCGCCCTCTTATTCCACTTAATATATTTAGCTTACTCTATTCTTTTATTTCTTCTTACGCGTATTAATTTGCGTTTGCTTGAAGGTAAGCATCCCAATCAATTCATCTCATGAACGGCGTATTTTGTTCAGAGCAGTTCACTGAAGTTAAATCTTCTAAGAAATTAACAGTGTCTTCCGCTCTGTAGCAATGCCATTAGGGAATTAGTCATTGTGGTGACCTAATTTATAGCGAGCAAAAACGAATTAATTCCTGTAACCCATCATAAGGAAAAAGGAAAAAAGAATTATCTGGACTAAATTAATTAAATTGATTAGCCTATATATAAGATAAACTCAATCACAAAGATCACCGGGAATTCTGTCTCAACCGGAATTTAATATTCCTCCCTCGCAATTTTATTTTAATAGACGAACTAAATTTATTTTTTTTTTTATCTTAAACGTTATTTATGCAAATTGATCCAATTTTTTCCCTTTGACATAATAATTAATAATAATTTTGCTCGAGAGACATGCGATTAGTGATTAAGATTTTTTACTCACTCACACCATCGCATTTCCCATTTCCAACGCGAACAACTAAAACTCCACAAAAAAAAGAGAGAAAAAAAAACTAATTACATCGAGACTATCGTTAAGCTAAGTCAACTAACTAAATAGTCGATATAGAAATAAAAGTTTTAATGAAATAATTAGAGTAACTTTTTAATAAAATTATTTAAAACTTTTTCACCTTCTCTTCCCCCCCCCCTTTGAAGAAAATTCTAATCTAAAGAATTTTTTTTCAACTTTTGAATCTAACTTTTTTTCTTGTTGATAATTTGATAAGTTGTCTGTCTCTTTCATTTTTATAATATATGATTCTTTTTTTTTTGGCGAAACAAAGCTCTTAACTATCGTAGTCTTTAAAAATTTTTCCATATATTGTAAATAATCAAAAATATTTTCTCATCTCTTATTCGCAATATCTTTCAGGCGTATAAATAAGTTAGAGTTTTATTTATAGTTGATTCTAATTTCTAACTCCAGGAGTATTCAACCCAAATGATCTTCCGGGACATTTTGGGCATTCATCATAACCCCCGCAGGCCGCATATAAATTGATATATCCCCAAATTAGATTTAAAACTAGGCCTTAAGACATTTTTAGGGGTGAAAAATTGAAACATAATCAATTATTATTATTGTGTTTACTATTATTCTTAAATAAACTCATAAATACGAGTAAAACAGGCAATTTCTCTCAGATTCGCAAGAATAAAAAATTGAACACTCCTCGGAAGCCATCGATACTGTATAATATAAATAATAAATAAATTTATAAGAGTCAAATGGCCAAAAAATGCCGAAATGACTTAAAAAAAAAAGAATAAAAAAATCAAATTTAATTTTATCATAATTTTGACAGTTAATATTTGAATGGATGTACAAATAATGCATTTTTTTAATGCATTAGTTTTCATGTGAAGAATCCCGCGGGCCGGAAAAATGTTCAAGACTGGCCAATCCTGATATTACCCGACTAAAATCCTTCCTTTGTCCCCATTACCTCCCGTAATTGGGACATGCTCCCCTGCGTCTATCTTCCCCAAAACTTACTTCAGACTTTCAAGTCTAATCTTAACAGCCATCTTCTCAGTTCCCGCAGTTGAGTTCCCCTTTTATGCTTCTCCTATTTTTTTTTTTTTTTTAACTATCTTCTTCTTGGCTGCATGTAACCACTGGTTATTATAGGTCTTTGGACCTTTTGCTCCCAACATTAAAAAAAAATCGTGTTTATATAAGGAAGGACGGACAAGGATCTTAGATAATATTGTAGTTTTTATTAGTATTAATTTTAACAATATTCATAGATATATCATTATTAATTAATGTTTTTCTTTTTGTTCCAGGTAATTGTCCATTGGTCCATTAACTAGAGTTAAATATCAGTAAGAGTAAGTAATAATAAAATTTATTGTTATTGAAAAAAAAATCTACATCCCCTCTCTCTTAAAAATAAAAAACATAGCCCATATAGCCACATAAATCCCCCGGGATTAGGAACCTACTCAACCCTAAATTCCTGAAGAATAAAATTTAAAATTTTCATTAATTTTTTACTTCTCAGAGGCTCCAAATTTTCAATGACTACTGGAAAAAAATTCCTGTGAAGTGAATATATCTGGTTTAAAATGATTTTATTTAGGGAGCCGGAATAAGAAATATTTAATTAATATGCAGTTGGTGAAGTTCTTGGCTTTACACAAAACAAGATACCACGTCCATAATCATTCTCTTTCAACAATATTTTTTTATTAAAATCAAATAATGTATTTTTATTAATTTATTTAATTCCTCATATTTTATATAAAAAGGCCTAGCAGTGGCAAAATGGCCGTAACGATGTCAAAATAAAAAAAAAAATGCTATTTGATATTAATTTTAACAAAATTTCAATATAAACTGAATAGAGATAGATTAATATTACAAAAAAAAAAAAAAAAAAAAAAAAATACTAAAAAATAAATGATGGTCATTAAATAAACACACTGCAGACCGAGTGCGTTTATTCACGCCTTGCTTTATTTATTTTATTTAATTATTCCATTTAATTGGCGGAAATTTGAAAAATATTCTATTTAATTGATTTCATATTTTTTTTTTTTTTATGATATTTATTTATATTACTATGATGATCGTTTATGCCTAAAAGATATTTTATTCCAATTATCTTTTAAAGAATCCTGTAAAATGGAAAAAATACACTTTAATTTAAAAATTTCCCTTATCTTAAAATAATCTGATGATGATTTCACAAAGATAATTTCTTTTTGTTTTTCCCAAAACAATCCCTGAAAACCTCCGGTTTTTCGTCTCCGAGTTTATAACCTCACCAGAGGATAAATAAATGGACCTCAAGGGGGATTCATTCGAATTTTTTTCCTACTGGATAAGAATTCCAATTCAAATAGGATTAAAAAAAAGAAACAAGAGGATTTGAGAATTTTTTTTTTCTTTTTTTTGTAAATCCTTCTATTAATTAAAAGAAAGTTTTTAGAATATTTCTATCAATATTCATAGTAAATGCTTCTCAGGCTTGTGACATCCCACTCTCCATTCCCGTCTTACCCAATCCGTTGTTAAAAAAGAGATTTACGATTAATTTCATGCAAATCTTTAAAGCGTATCTAATTTTGAATATTACCATACCTACAAAAGAAAATTTTGATTTATCATTCATGATTGGTTAAACGTTTCGCTTCATTTAATTATTCCAAAGAGGAGTTGTGATTAGCGTAAATAATGCAATTAACAAATACGAACGACTTTCTA
>JAKCPI010012155.1:0-16858 GCA_023213315.1 Euborellia annulipes | reverse complement strand
CATTAACTCTAATCAAATTTACACTTCTTCATAAGAGCAAACTTAAATTTTTAAAATATTTTTAAATAATTAGTATAAAGATTGAAATAGAAAAAGTAAACATCTATAATTATACTAGAAAAATACTCATATATAATAAAAAATAGATAGGCCTACTATTAATTCTAGTATTGTTATAGAACAAAGCTTGCATTCATTAAAGCCGTATTGTTGGCAAATGAATAATCTATTAATGAATTCAAACCAACCTAAATCTTTGATTTGTACTTAATTCCAATGCTATTTTGGAATCATTCTGTCATAACATCTCTTTTCTACAAAAAAACAACAGAATTGTATTATTTTGAATCCCGGCTATAACAATATCTTATTTATATTTAATACAATTAAAGGCTTACGGGATGGAAGAGAGCAAGTGCGCGTGCGGCAAAGAAAGAGAGCCTTTGTATGCCAAATGCCGAAAGGAGACGTTTCGGACAAAATTTATTTGTCCATCCTCAGCCCTTGCAGGCTTATAATTTAATTAGGCACAAAGCTGTCAATGTTGTTGCGGCACAAATGTGTGCCCCCACAGGCGAGTGTTTAATGCTTCGTGAGAGTTTTACTATTAATTACCTTTGTTTACTTTCTCTTACCTATACATATATATTATATATAGGCCTATATGTATATATAGAGAGAAAGTATTGGATTCGATTTCGAGATTTTGATGGATCTTCACGTTTTGAGGTCGTTTTTTTCAAAAATTTCCAAAATATATTATTATCATTACAATTAGTAGTTTTTCGCTGGACCACACGTATATGGATAGAACCGGAGAATAAAAGCCAGAAGGTTTGATGGACTCCTCTCACATCATCTTTAATTCGTAGATATTTCGACCGGCATCACGCCTGGTCATCATCAGTACCATCAAATGCTGCCTTTCGGTCCTATCCATATATTATTATCTTCTTCCTTCATTAGTTAGTTTGAATAAAATTTTAGGAAAGAATAATTATATACAATATGAAATCAGGACCTAGAGCTTTCTCAAATTTCTTTCTTCCCCCCAAATAAATAGAATAGAGCTAGGAAGATGATCGAAACTTGCTCCCCTCTTTATTTTTTTTCGCCTGTTAAGAAAAGAGAAGGTGTAGGAACAAAAAGAAAAAAATAGAAGGTGGTTGTCAGATATTCTTTTCAATTGGCCTGTACTTTGTTTTTGCACTGAGAGACCACGAGCAGTTTTGTTTTGTGCGTCTTATGGCGTGACCTGGCGAGCGTCACGCGTTGTCAGCCAGCACAAGGCCACCTCGCACATTGCACATTATCCATTAGCCGGGTACATACCTGCTGCCTACCTGACTCCCGCATTCAATATCTCTCTTATTTGCTATTCGCAGAGCAAAAAAAAAAAAAAAAATACACCTGACTCACCAACGGACAAATAAATCACCCGAATGAGGAAAACCCTTCCTATTGGAAAAGTTCATATTTCGCTTGAATTATTTTCTTAAAGAAAATTATTTGGGTAAAAGAAAAGGGAAGTTTTAAACGATTATTATAAATATAAAAATTAATTTCATTCAATACCACAATCATTGAAGTAGAAAATAAAGTGTTCAGGAAGCTCGACTCTTCTTTCCCCTCTATTCATCTTCAATATAAAGTATTATAGATAACCAATGAAGTACGTGGGTGTTGATTGTATAGGCCTATAGAAATTTTCTTCGGGGTGGGGGGGGGGACGAACTTTTGAAGAAACTATAATCAATTTTTCTGCAGGGAGGCAAAATTTTTTCCCTGCCATGGAAATCATTTTATCTTTTTTTTTAGGAACACTAAATTTTTTCCGCCCTGGGTAGCAAAGTTTTTTTTTCCTTGCATAAAAATCATTTTACCTTGTTTTTCGGACACAAAAAATTTTTTTCGCCCTGCAAAAATTTCTTTTTGTGAAACTAATTTTTCCGCAGGGTGTCAAAAATTTTTTTTCTGGGATAAAAATCATTTTACCTTTTTTTTTTTTGGGGGAAAAAATTTTTTTTACCAAACTTTTTCCCGCGGGGTGGCAAAATTTTTCCCCCTGCCATGAAATTTTTTTCACCTTTATTTTAGGAAGACGAAATTTAATTTCGGGGAGGGGGGGCTCCTTGGACCCTTGTTCACAATATATCCGAATAAGCTTATATGTATATAGATTTGGAAAATTTCGGGGGGGGGGGAGGGCCCTCGGCCCCCCCCCCCCCTTATATATGCCCCTGTAAGAGCATACTTGATATTTAGATTAAATCAATTTGTCTTTATAGGCCATAGGCCGTATTTTTTTTTTCCGATTCATACTCACATTCACACATATACACAGTCTTTTTGGCAACTTAGGGCATTTAAGACTTTTTACTATAACCGTTATTATGAAAATATATATATTGGAGTCCAGGCATTCTTATTTAAGCCATGTGGTATCCAAATGGCTAAAATAAAATCATCGGATTGCCTGGGATCCGAACCCCCGACCCTTGGTATACAAGGCAGTCGCGCTACCAAATACGCCAAGCCCGGGGGCTTAGACCGTATTAATGTTATATGAATTTTTTTTTGAAATACTTATCCCACCTGATTCTTTTTATTCCGTTCGCATTTGAAACGAAAAAAGTAAAAAGTAAGGTTCATGATTATTTCATTTATTAAGGGGTTGAAATTATTATTTTTTTCTCATGCATTTGAGATTAAATAAATTAATTAATTAAAAAAAAACTCTAAGAATTATTTATTAATTAAAGGGTTAGTTAGGGTGAGGGGGGGGTGGCGATGGAAATATCCATTGAATATTTTAAATCATCTCTTAATATCTTTTTCCACCTTAAAATATTGTTATATAAGAGAAAAAAGTATTTTTAATTTTTTTTAACTAAATTGGGTGTTCTTATTTTGATCCATTTTTATCGAGAGCTCAGAGACATGCTCAGGCCTTTCAGTTCCTAGTTAGTCGTCGCGTTGCCCACTCGCTTTATTCTGTGTGTTTGTTTTAAAGTGAATAATAATATAACTCATCCTGAACATATTGACAGCCACCCCACGCCCCTTATGCTTCTTATTAAAGGTAATTAATATTATTTTTTTTTTTTAACTGAAGAAAAATTATAACAAAAATACTTATAATTTTTCTTGGTAAATTTTTCTAAAAATCTTTCGAATATTAATTATTTTAACTATGGAAAGGGTAGAAAAGAGGGTATATCATGTTTAAAAAAAAATACTAATATTTTTCTCTTTCCGTCTTCTTTAATAAATCAAAATAACTTTCAAGTGGGCGCAATTTCCCCCAATCATAAGCACAAACACATCTTGCAAATTTGCTATTTTAAACGATATATTGCCTGGCTAATGAACAGTCTATTTGATTAAAAAAAATTTCATCTTTTTAAAACAATTTTTACCTATTTAAAATACTACTTACCAAACCTATTTAAAATAGCTGTAGGCCTATTTCATATTTTTTTTTAATTGGGTATAGGAGACTTTGCAGCCAAGGAATTGAATAAAAAAACTTTTATTTAATTATTAACCGTTTCGGTCCCAAATCACGACCTTCCTCAGCCCTAAGCGAGCAAGTCACTCTTAATACATATAACCCAAATAAATATTGTATAATTTACAATGATAATTGAATATAATACTGCTAACCTTGTATTCTAACAATTAATCGTCCTGAGGAAGGTCGTGATTTGCGACCGAAACGTCGAGGTTAATAATTAAATAAAAGTTTTTTAATTAATTCCTTGGCTGCAAAGTCTCCTATACCCAATTTTTTTTTTTTTTAATTTGTTTAAAGTCTTTTTCGGCATCTAAGGCCATTTAGACCCTATCCCTATCACCAAATGATTGGAAGCCAATTCAAATAAAATAAAATTTTATCGCTTGGGACGGAAAGCGAACCCGGGACCCCAGGCACGAGAAGCTAATTAATGACTTCTCTCTGAGCCACGGGTAACGGGCATATTCAAAGATTATTTATTTATTATTTATTTAAGCAAGGGTATAATTTTTTTTTTGGCATCTGAGGCCATTTAAATTGCACCTTCTATTACAATTCATTTGAAATAAATTTTTGTCTCTTAAAACGGGAAGGGCCCGGGAGGCGTGGCTCAGTGAGAAGACATCAGCTTCTCGCACCGGAGTCCCGGGTTCGCCTCCCGTCCCAAGCGAGAAAATTTATTTCATTTGATTTGACTACAAATCATTTGAAATAAATAGGGATGGGGTCTAAATGGCCTTAGATGCCGAAAAAGACCTTAAAAAAAAGGGATGGAAGCCATTCTCTCAATAAATAAAATATATACAATTTCTTTTTTCAATAATTTCAATACAATAATTCAAAGACTCATCTTATTATTGATTATTATAATAATAACAATTAAATTTATTATCTATAATTGAGATAAGAAATGAAAGTATTAAAAAGAACGAATTCTTTTTGTTTCCACAAAGTATTTCTGAATATTTACCGTTCATATCTATTTTGTAAAATAAAGGGCACATCCAGATGATTCAAAAAATATATTTAACGCCATAAAGGTTTTTTTTTTTTATTCTTTTCCCAAACAAGATTCTTAAAAAATAGATTCCTAAGCGAACGTGATAGAATAGTCATATAGAGAATCATTTTAAATTTAAATTTTTTCAAAATGGAGGGAGAAAAATATTTTAAATATTTCAAACCTATGTTTGTTTATGATTATTGTTTCTTTAACCTTAAAACTTAATTAACTTTTATAGAGGACAAAACCTGTATAGAATTGTAATATTTTAAGAAATATAAGATAAACACCCTAGAAAAAAAATTTAGCTATTTAAAATCCATATAATACAAAATCATTAATTTTAATTTTCTTTTTGTTTCAGATGGGAAAGATGATTGATTATTGATGGATACTACTTTGAAATCCAATCTCTGAGTGAGTAACACTTTTCTTTAATTTAATCTTTTTCTAGGAATATTACTAAATATTATTCATATAATTAATCGATACTCAAATGAGTAATTTTAATAAAATCTTTTTAATATTAAAAATGATTTTTTTTAATTTATACTTGTTATTAATAATAATTAACTTAAAAGTACTTGAGTTGCATTCCATATTTGGATCAAGGAAGGAATTAATTAATACCCCCCCTTCCCTCTCTTGTTCATTTCTTATTGACTTATTTTGATAAGGTATTACTAGAAAATTATTATTATTTTCTATGTGATAAATAATATTAACGGTAAAAGGTGACAGTTATTTTTACTTTTAGTCAAATACAGGGTTGATGTTTTGGTGTCAATTCGTTCTATCTTCAGAATACATTATACTATCTGTTTCAGGCAAAAATATACGTTCTCTAGAGTTCTGTCTCCCTTGTCAGTAGTATTTCCGAGAAAGCTTAAAGATTTGATATAAGTGATGATGTTAATTTATTTATTTTAAATGTTTATTTTTTTTTTATTTTTTTTTTTTTTATTTACCTATAAGCAAATATTCATCTGGATCTAGGTGTTGGTTGTATAGTTTAAAGCCACTTATTTTCTGGTGTCTCAATTTCAATTTTCAAATTAATAAATATTATTATTTCTTTGAGATTTTTTTTTTACAAAAAAAAAAAACACTTTTCCCATTCACACTCACATTCGCATACACACAGTCTTTTTCGGCAACTTAGGCCATTTAAGACTTTAAACGATACTCGTTATTTGTAAATATATATATTGCGGGTCCGGGCATTTTTATTTAAGCCGTTTGGCTTAAATAAAATAATCTGACTGCCTGGGATCCGAACCCTCGACCCTTGGTATTTCTTTGAGATTGAAAGCCGCAAAAAATTAATTTAGTGACCAAGTTCTTAAACATCTTTAATTTAAATTTTTTTAAATAAAGTATTAGACTTGTTTTTGCTTTGCTCTTTAACCATAAATAATTCCTGAGAAAAAAATTTTCTAATCGTCGAAAAATCAATGAAGCGAACTGAATTGAACGGAAATTGATTCAGTGAATAGAAATTGCCAAGAGGTGTTACTTTGCCTGAAGTGTTTTTGATTCTTTTTTTTTTTTTATTTTGATCACTCAACTCAACAGTTTCTACTCCTTGGATTTCCCTGGCCATTTGCCCATTTGCCACTCACTGAAGAAAAATTAATTGCCAACGTGACTTCGAATAAAGTCGTTTGTAGTTACAAATCAATTTTACGAACCAGTGAACTTTTGACAAATCGCCTATTTATTTTTATATTCACATATATGATCTAATATTCAAGTCTTATCAGTATTATTGATAAGTGGAGGGTTTGGTTTTTAAAAAAGATTAAAACTTCAGTGCACATTTAGATATCATTGCCTTTTAGTGTACAGCTAATCTAACATATTTAATATTTGGATCTCTAAGATTAATAAAACAATACCAATCAAATGAAATAAATAGAGACGGGGTCTAAATTACCTCCTATGCCGAAAATAAAATAAAAAAATTAATAAAATAACAATACATTACATTGTCCGAGTCCGAGGCATACTGTTTAAAAAATAATTTTTTTTTTTTACTTGAATAACAAAAATGAAAGGTTTTGGTTGATAGTAAATACCAAATTAACAAATTGACTCTCCTCGGAATTGAACTGCCAGGATGAAAAAAAAGTTTTTTACTCTTTACCCGACGTTTTGTGATTCACGCTCATCTTCAGGGCAAAACAAAATTTTCAAAAAAAAAAAAAGTGACAAACAATTGGCTTCGAAATATGAAGTTTTTTATTTTTTTATATTGACTTAAATTTCAAGGAGGGTTTTCCATTCAAAAAATGAAAATATCTTTCTTAAAAATTTTGAGTGAATAGAGAAAGACATACCGACCGCTAGGTCATTGAGTGAAGTAAAGTTCCTCGATTAGTTTGACTATTGAGATATTCCTTACTGTATTTTAAAATTTTTTTATAAATTTATTTTACTTAATTACTCGTGTCATCAATTGAATTATCAAGAATACGACGTTTTGGATTTTCGTATGTTTATCTCGCATTTCTCTCGGTGCGTTCATCTTATCGTTTTTTCTGAAAAAAAGTATAGGAGGTTTTTTTAGTTTCTCTTACCTATATGCCAAAAAAGTGGTTTTCGCGACATGGTCTGTCTGTGTGTCTAGGTTCAATTTAAAGCATGAAGTGCGACCAGTAACACCATATTTTTTTTACTAATTTTTCCTTCCGAAAGTACTATGTTTTGACTCACGAGATCCAGATCTTCAACTCTTGTCATCAAACATTAAAGTCATGGAGACCAAATCTTCTATGTTACAAAATGTTTTACGCATTTCTGTAATGATGATCTTCTACGTACCCACAAGATTTGGGCCCCTGAGCAAAATTCTGTAATGATGATGACGAGCAGTAAATATTTTATTTATTTATTTATTCTACAAATCAAAAATTTTATTTCAAATACAAATTCTCTTAATATCATCCACTTGACTTAAATATTTTTTTTGGGCACAGAAGCATAAGAATAATACATAAATAATCGCCCCATAAATGGCTAAACTCGATTAGCAAAAGATTGGATCAGATCCGTTAGCAAAATTAATTTTTCATGTACCCTTTAACCTTGTATAAATAAAACATCCCCACTCTCCTACTGATTTAGCTATCTAGAATGCTAATCTCCGCTCAGAAAAAAAGCTTAGATTAGTGAACTCTGTTATGCTTTTTGCATTATTAATAATCCAAGATGGTTGGCGTGATCGTGGGAATATTTATATTGGAAACATTTCAATATCGGACTGTCATCGAGCACGATTATATACGTTACTAATCGACCCGATGGACCAAAGTATCATCACGAATTTGACCTCTTATCCTTGATAGAAATAAAAAAAAAAATAATGTAATTTGCTAGATTTGCTCAACATCAATTATTGTGATCAATAACTTCCTAATAGGGAATTAAGTCCGACCGGAAAATCTTTTATTTGACAGTATGATAAAATCTTTTAACATTTATTTATGCTTATGAAAAATATTAACATAATTTGTCTAAATAAATAGCTTATGATTACCATATACTATATATTTTTTTATTTTAAAAATTTATTTATTTATCAACATTTTTCGCTCCCTAAAAAGGAAGTTTAGTTATTAATAACAATTTTAGTTTATTTGCGAAATGAATTTTTAAACAAATTTCGAAGCTATGAATTATTGCATGAATTCAATTGAATATTCTCTGAACCTCCCCACTCCCTGAATGCCGCCCCATTCAAAAAAAAAAAAAATTTATATAATGGGAAAGTAATAAGAAAATCGAAAATAAAAAAGTTAAAAAGTAAAATATAATTTTGAATAAGAAAATTACCTTCCCCTCCCCTCTTCTTCCAACAACATTCTAACTACCATTCTAACCCGCAAATAAAAATAAAATTTTGAATTTAATATTAACTGGTTAGAATATCAGACCGATTGACCTAGCAACTAGAATTTTTTTTTTAATCGTCTACCCCCCCCCCCCCCCATAAACAAAGTTATGTTGATTTATTTATTAAATAATTTGGTAACTAATACAATTCAAATAAATTTCTTCTTAGGTCGTAAGCGTCTCTTGGCACTTAGGACCTGAATTAAGAGTTTCTTTTTACTCAAAGTCACAGAGACGTTTACTATTTTTGCTACTATTAGTAGTAAAATATTATCATAATATTTATTTTATATTGAAGAATGTTTCCCATGTTTTTTTCTATCTACAAGGTAGGATTTTAAATTATGTTTGAAATTTCCTTGGGACTAAAATTTATAAATTAACATTTAACTCAGCTAATATATTTTTTTTTTTCAACACTTCTACAAACGCGTACATGACCAGGGGTTTCTCGAACTAAGTTTCGGCGATAGCTTTTGCTTTTCTGTAAAAGAAAAAGCTTGATATATGATTTTTCTTAATTTTCATTTCACAATTAAGTTACTTATTGAAATTATTCCTTTCTTCTTTATTGTCATTTCTTACTATTTCGTTTCTACGAAAAATGATCATTCTCAACTTTCTAAACTGAAATTTTATATTTTTTGTTGGTTTCTCAGCTGTCTTTTCTATGTTCTTGCAGTCCGAAACATTTCATCAAAGGTTTCGAGGGCAGACATCTGTCAGTCTTCCCCCTTATTTGGGTACAATTAAACTTATCCATTTCTTTGAAATCACGAAAACGTTACCAATTTAAATTAGGTGTCCAAAGATACGATGTACACTTTTATTTCTAGTATATATTGAAGATGTGAAAGTTCACTTACCCATGGAGAGACAACATATCTCTGAGAGTATAGTCAGGTTTTTTATTTTTTAAATATGTATCTCACCTTTTGTTAGAGGGTAATTTCAAATAATTTAAAAAAATTTTTCAATCCTATTGTTCATTACTGTATTCATTGGAAGTCCATTTTTACAAATTATATCTCGACGTTTGAAAAATATCCTAAAGATGTCGCTTTTTTATATTTGTTGAGCCCGGAAAGCAAAATAAGATCTTGGAGTTTGAAAAATAAATAGTTTGGAGGGAAAGTGGTGTAGGTTTTCCGTGAAACATATTTATAAGTAAAAATTATTTAGAATATGTGAGGTTTCACTAACTTATAGTTGTAAATGAAAGAATTATTGAATTTCTAACTCGATATATTTCGGGCTATTAACCCATCTTCAGGAGTACATGTGACTGAGTGAATAAAAGAGAGTAGATGCTACCAGGCTTAGGTAGGAGGAGCTTAGATTTTTTTTTTATGTCATGAGTAAAGTTAATACCATTGTGTAAGCCAATCAAAGGTAGTTGAACTAGCAAATTAAAGTCCTTCCTAGAATAGGCAGCCCCCCTCCGGTGGCAACCCTAGTCTCAAGCAAACACTCACAAATGTCCCCAACTCCTCCCCCCCACTCCTATCTAAGCCCCTCCTATCTAAGCCTAAGGAGTGGGGGAGGAGTTGGGGACATTTGTGAGTGTTTGCTTGAGACTAGGGTTGCCACCGGAGGGGCTGCCTATTCTAGGAAGGACTTTAATTTGCTAGTTCAACTACCTTTGATTGGCTTACACAATGGTATTAACTTTACTCATGACATTAAAAAAAATCTAAGCTCCTCCTACCTAAGCCTGGTAGCATCTACTCTCTTTTATTCACTCAGTCACATGTACTCCTGAAGATGGGTTAATAGCCCGAAAAATATCGAGTTAGAAATTCAATATTTCTTTCATTTACAACTTAGTGAAACCTCACATATTCTAAATAATTTTTACTTGAAAAATAAACATTACAATTTGAAGCTCAAACTGATTTCGACATCCTTGATGGCGTCCAGTTTTAGAGAATCATCATCATTCATCATTAAATTTCAAATTGTCATTAAATACTGTGTGAAAAAAGAATTAATTTCGTGATATTATCTTTTGGCAAATGCTCATAATTTTGCCATTAATGACTATAAAATTATTGAAAACATGTAAACACCAGTGATAAATTTAAAGATATCAGCAACCAAGAATTACTTTTTAATCGTGAATATAAATGATGTTTACATGTCTTTTAGACGGAAGTATAAATCTTAATGCAGATTTGGTTCATTGGCTAAAATTCTTTGCAATAAAAAAAATCGAAAGTTCAAAGTTCTTCTTCTCATATCGAATGGATTTTTTTAATTAATCATAGATCGTTTTTGTTTTTTGACAATATAATCTTTGAAATACTGTCTTCTTTTAAATATATTAATTTTCATTTGATAAACACAGTGATAAATTATTATTTTATCATGACAACTTAGTATAGTATTTATTTAATCAGGAAAGTGTAGGCTTATAGAAATTCTATTATTAAATAAAATAAAAAGGATGATTTATTCCAAGGACGAATCTACCTAATTACTTCAATATAAAAGGATTTCTCATTAAAAGGAGTTTAGTTGTCCAATATTGTTTATTTATTAAATTAAATTGATCTAATCCAGGCTTAGCATGCTGTCTTTGATTAGTCTAAATATTTTTTATAAAAAAGTATAAACATTCAAAAAATATATAACCTACAATTTAATATTTATTAAATCAAATGGCCATCAAAAGATAGGGTGTCGCCGGGAGTCGAACCATCGATTTGAACTCACTATGCATGCCCTACCACAGGACCCCGGCGGCACTTTATCTTTTGTCATCTATTTGAATTAATAAATATTAATTGTATGAATAATTATTAATTGTATTACACTGTCCTAAACGTGATATATATAAAATATAATATCTTATATATATATACCCAAGTGATTTCATATTTATTCAAAAAATTGAAAAAATAATTTTCAAGCTCTGATTTGAATAGTCATAGTTATACCAGTATTTAACAATATCCGGCCTCTTTAAGCTCAAAGCAAGTTTGATATTTCTCACGTCTCAGGACTTAGATTTCAGTGTCTAATTTTCAAAAAAATTTCCTTACCCCCAGACCTCCCCCCCCGGAAGTCGTCTGTCCACGTCTGGTCTCAAGAAATTATGGTAACCCTATGTTTAGGACATTTTGAAAAATATTTAAATAACTTTTTTAAGCTGGGTATAACTGTTTAAAACAGTGTAAAAAATTGTTGTCATGAAGGGCACAAAAGCCTTTTATAAACTAGAAAAAAAAAAAAAAAACTAGAAAAAACTTTTAGGGTGGGGGTATTATTAAGTAGCCCCGGGGCCAGTCAGGTCTGTCTGCGGCCCTGGTCAACACTAAAAAAATTTAATATTTTTTATTATGAGAGTACATTTTTGAAACATTTGAGAAAAGGAGAAAAAAAATGGAAGGAAAGACTATTTTACAAAGTCCAATCACATACTTATAGACAAGCCTTTATGAATTTCTGATTTTCCCCTCGCCTTCCTGAAATGAATTCTAATTAACAGTTTCTTACTCTGTATTTTGATCAATTTTTAAAATTTTATATAGATATACTTGAATATTAAAAAAAAAAATATTTAAATTTAATTTATTTGGCCATTTTTCTCTGACACGTTATTTGCTTACTTTTTATATGAATAATATCAATATATCAGCATATTCACTTAAATGAGTCAGACTTGCGATTCGTTCTTACATAAGCTGATCAATTTTATAATAAAAAAATAATATAAAAAAAAATTTAAAAACAACGCTTTTATAAATGTACTAAAAGAGAAAAATAATTATGTATAATTTCTTTAAAATTATATTAAAAATTAATATATGTTACTAAAACTAAAAGCGTTGGGCGCGGGTTTGCACGTGCATTTGCAAATTTTAATTGTATAAATAGGCCTATTATGTTTTATGAATAGATTTTCATACCATAGACTTGGCGGGTAGTTAGGCAAAACAGTTTGAAGTGACTCAAATGTTCTAGTTAGATTATTTTATTTTTTTTTGATTCATTAAGGTTAGTTGATCGTCTGCAATGCAAATTGCAAGAGATTGTTAATTTGCGCGCCCAACGCTTTTAGTTTTAGTAACATATATTAATTTTTAATATAATTTTAAAGAAATTATACATAATTATTTTTCTCTTTTTAGTACATTTATAAAAGCGTTGTTTTTAAATTTTTTTTTTATATTATTTTATTTAACTCTTTTTAGTTTTTGTAATAAAATATTAATACGTATGAGTTATATACATATACACGATACAATAAGACAATTTGTATTTTAAAAGAAGAGAAATTTTTGATTATAAATTTCACCCCCTCTTTTTTTTGATAGGCCTAAATTAATTGACCTACAAAGATGAGACACATCAAATATTGCATTGTCACGGGAGTTACATACGTGTATAAAATTTCAAAGCTCTAGGTTAAGTAGAACTGGTCGTAATTTCAATCGCTAACTTTGTCGGACCGAACAATGGAAATGTGATTAATTGGCCGCTAATCTCAATTTAATTAATTTTTAATTATTTTGAATAGCAGATTTTTTAGAGGAAAGTCTATTTAACACCTCAGCCAATGCTCAAAACTCTAACTTAATAATAAATACGAGAAATTTTGATTATAAAACTTCCCCCCATTTTTTTTGATCGGCCGCCATTTTGTAATTAATTCATCTACAAAGATGAGACATATCAAATATTGCATTGTCACGGGAGTTACATATGTGTATAAAATTTCAAAGCTCTAGGTTAAGTAGAACTGGTCGTAATTTCAATCCGCAACTTTGTCGGCCCAAACAATGGAAATTGATTAATTGGCCGCTAATCTCAATTTAATTAATTTTTAATTATTTTGAATAGCACATTTTGTAGAGTAAAGTCTATTGAACACCTCTGCCAATGCTCAAAACTCTAAATTAATTATAAATAGGAGAAATTTTGATTATAAAGTTTTACCCCCACTTTTTTTAATCGGCCACCATTTTGTAATTAATTCACCTACAAAGATGAGACACATCAAATATTGCATTGTCACGGGAGTTACATATGTGTATAAAATTTCAAAGCTCTAGGTTAAGTAGAACTGGTCGTAATTTCAATCCGCAACTTTGTCGGCCCAAACAATGGAAATTGATTAATTGGCCGCTAATCTCAATTTAATTAATTTTTAATTATTTTGAATAGCACATTTTGTAGAGTAAAGTCTATTGAACACCTCTGCCAATGCTCAAAACTCTAAATTAATTATAAATAGGAGAAATTTTGATTATAAAGTTTTACCCCCACTTTTTGAATCGGCCGCCATTTTGTAATTAATTCACCTACAAAGATGAGACATATCAAATATTGCATTGTCACGCGAGTTACATATGTGTATAAAATTTCAAAGCTCTTGGTTAAGTAGAACTAGTCGTAATTTCAATCGCTAACTTTGTCGGACCGAACAATAGAAATGTGATTAATTGGCCGCTAATCTCAATTTAATTAATTTTTAATTATTTTGAATAGCACACTTTGTAGAGTAAATTTTATTGAACACCTCTGCCAATGCTCAAAACTCTAAATTAATTATAAATAGGAGAAATTTTGATTATAAAATTTTACCCCCACTTTTTTTGATCGGCCGCCATTTGGAAATTAATTGACCTACAAAGATGAGACACATCAAATATTGCATTGTCACGGGAGTTACATATGTGTATAAAATTTCAAAGCTCTAGTTTAAGTAGAACTAGTCGTAATTTCAATCGCTAACTTTGTCGGACCGAACAATGGAAATGTGATTAATTGGCCGCCATTTTGAATTTTTTGAATTTTTAATAATTTTGAATAGCACATTTTGTAGAGTAAAGTCTATTTAACACCTCTGCCAATGCTCAAAACTCTAACTTAATTATAAATAGGAGAAATTTTGATTATAATATTTTACCCCCACATTTTTTGATCGGCCGCCAATTGGAAATTAATTGACCTACAAAGATGAGACACATCAAATATTGCATTGTCACGGGAGTTACATACGTGTATAAAATTTCAAAGCTCTAGCTTAAGTAGAAGTGGTCGAAATTTCGATTTGCAAATTTGTCGGAAAAACAGGAAAGCAAGTTAATAAAAGCGTTGTAAAAAGAAAACGAGTATAAGTGTATAAATATAATAAAAAAAAAAAAAAACTATTCATATAGCTAATTTATTACTTATTTCTATATTTGTAGATAATTGATAGCTAGAACAAGTATTAAGTAATGATCCTTGATAATACCTTTTTCAAAAAAATTATTAATAATAGTAATAAATATTAATGATAAACACACCAAATGACTTTTTTGTTTTACCAAATTTTTTGTTCATTCTACGTCATCATTCAAATATACTTCACTATCATGATTTTACCATTTTTTTTTTTTTTTTTATAATTAAATATTCGATATTTTAATTAATATCATGTTTCATAATCAACTTTTAACTTTTTATTGATAGTCTACTAACTTTGGGATCAAAGAACAACACAAAATTTTTTAGTGTTTTAAACTTCCCATTTTTGCCCTCGGGCCTTGGTCTAATTGATAGCGTACTGGTATTATATACCAAGGATCGCGGGTTCGAATCCCAGGACAATCCGATGATTTTATTTAAGCCATTTGAATTCAAACTTTACTCCTTTTCATATTAAACTCTTTAGTTTTTGTTAATTGAAAGTTATGCAACCCAAATGACAAACTCACTAATTACTTCTCGACTAGAGCGGACCATTTATGTTCAGTTAAATTATATATCTCGAAATTAACCTTGTTTATGGTTCATTGATAGGGTCTGTTTTAATTTATAAACTATTGCACTAGAAATTCATCATCTCATCCTCTCATATGTCACCACATAAATAACTGACAGTAAGGAGGCTAGTTATTAAATCAATGATATAGGTTAGGTCTGTTGATCGATTCATCAAATCTGTTGTGACTGGTCGCACATGAAAATATTTATATTTTGTTTCCATTACAACTTTTTCTCCTATCTTACAAGAGTAAAGTGGTCTTCAGAAGATTTCAATGTCAAAATGAGAATATACATTTTAAAAGAGCATCTAAAAAATAATTGATTTATGAATTTTAATCAAAATCGTTCGAGCGAATTGTGAGAAAATCGAAAAAACTGAAAAATTACATTAGTAAAGTACAAGTACTCTTTGACCGATTTTGTGCAAAAGCTACGTGTCACACTCCAGGGGGATATCTTATTTAAATATCAAATTTCAACCAAATAGCTTTTTTTGGTTCTTGAGATATTTGTTCACAGACAGACAGACCATGTTGCGAAAACCACTTTTTTGGACTCAGGGGACTTCAAAACGTGTATATCCATCAAAATCTCGACATCGAATTTTTGATATGAATCCAATACTTTGTCTATATATATTACATATTGCATGTACGGGTTTAAATAGGTAAGAGAAAGTAAAAATCAGCCATTTTATATGACTTTTTCCGGTATCTGAGGCCATTTAGACCTAAACCTTATTTCTCTAAATTGAATTTTGAACTTGTTAGTTTATTATATATAGGCCTACATTCACCTGAAATTAATTCAAATTTTTTACTTTCTCGTAAAGTATATAAAGATATTGTAATCGACTTCGAGATTATTATGTTTCTCCACGTTTTAGACTAACAAGTAAGACTAAAAAAAAATCAATACAGCCGTCATTTAAAAAAAAATGTAAATATAAAAAAATTTGTTTCACAAATTCATCATATCTCGACACAAAAAAATCTGAGGTGATAGCACAGTGCAAAACTTTCGATTACCGAAGGTAAGAGAAAGTTTTGTGCAGTGCGTTAAGTCACACCATATTTTTATCCACGCGCCATCCCCTCTACTCTTTGAATTCCCCCTCTTTTGGAGGGGAATGGGCAGCCATGTTTAAAAGAATCAGTTGGCTTTTGCCTGCCCTTTCGTTAACTACTCTTTCGCGTTTTTTATTAAAAAGTTTTTTTTTTTTTTATTTTGTGATTATGAGTGTTCATCAGTGTTTTTATTAGTGCTCTTGGATTATGGATTATTATTTTTAATAGTAGTCATCTTTATTCGTCTAAGTCTCACACTGCTACTGGGTTAGCTCCAGGATGATTTTAAATGGTATTGATATTTAGTTTAATTACTCTGACTCTCTCTATTCTCTTGTAGAATTGTACTTGTTTATCAAAAAATTTTCTACCTTCTAATTTCATATTTGATAAAAATTCTATTTCTTATTTTTATTTTATCATAGGCTATAAATCTGTCTTAAATATTTTAACATTTCTTTATTAATAGTTTTTCTAAGAATCAGCATTTTATTTGTCCACTTGAATGTCACTTGCATTAGAGAATCAAATCAAACAACAAACGTTCTTTAGTTCGAATTTCGAGTTAGTTCGAATTCTCTCCGCTTGGATCGGAGATAATATCAAAGTGTCTTTCTT
>JAKCPI010012154.1:0-50169 GCA_023213315.1 Euborellia annulipes | reverse complement strand
TTTTTTATTCTCTAAAAATCTGATGTCCTTAAAATCACTTAAGTTAGAGAAAATGGGAACCCTTAATTTTAATTTGGAAACCGCAAGAAAATAGTGACTTATAATTGAATTAAATGGGCTTCAGATTTATTTACTACTATTACTACAATATATTTGGGAAAGTTCTGAGTTGTTCAGGTGAATGCGAGGAGTTTTTTTGAGGAAAAGAAGACCTCCTACAACATATAAATTAAGTTATTACAGAATAAAAAATACCCTTTATGATGATCTTCTTTCCCTATTTTATAATATCGAAAAAATAACATTCCTCGCAGCCTTCGACCAATCAGAGACGTCATTTGGTGGGCAGGGGGTCAGGGAAGGGGAGGGGGGGAGAATTTTTCAGCAGGCAAGCGCTCTGATTTTTTAAAAATTTTATATTATTTTTAAATGAAATATTTCAAAATATATCTATGAATAAACTACAAAATTATACAATTAATTAAATTAAATATATTTTGGGCAAATTAGAGTACCCTATTTGTAAAAATTTTAAGAAAAAAAGGTTTGCCCTCCCCCAAAGAAAAAAAATTCCCTTACCCCTCCCAAGAAAAAGTTGAAATGACGCCACTGCTTAAAACAGTGGACGCTTAGAACCCACCACCCTCATTTTATATTAAACTTTTTACTTGCTAAAATAAAAATATAATAATTTTTTTTAAATTTATTTTATACTGCTATATGCATGAAATTATTTTAGACAATCAATAGAATTTAGAGTTGTTCCTTTTAATCCAAAACATAATAATGACATAAGTCACTGTGAAGACATAAGTGAATGTAGTAATTCTATACCATATATCCTGGGTTAGAAGCTTTCTCTATCATAAACTACAAATTTTGTTTTACCAGACAAAATTCTCAGACTGAAACGCTCTTAGAACAATATCAAAAGGTCATTTGATTGGGATGAAATTTTTTTTTTATTGAGTTGTTCATGAAATAACCTCCTGACCCTTGGAGTAGTCGTTATTTATTTTTTTCTAATATCAGTAAGATAACAATAGAATAGGTGATTCAAATAAAAAAAAAAAAATAGAATAAGATATGCAGAGAAAGCCAAGTGGCATAAATATCAACCAATACAAATAACCACAAATCACTTGTAATTGAAGGTGACTATGCAAAAAAAAAAATTTGTTTGCACTCTCACAAACGAAACTGAGATTAAAACAGAGAAATTTAGCATAAAAGATAGCCTATAATTACTTTTTCTATATAAATAACAAATTTTTATTTCTATATCTTATTTAAAGAACAAATTTTCCCTATGGAGGTAATGTTTTCTTTTTTATTTGTCCTCTCGCCTGCTGAGGCCATTTAGGATTATATAATCATATATATTTAATTAATTGATATATACCGATTGCTACCGGGAGTCATTCAACACGCTGATTCCTCGGGGTCACCCACCCGAGGTTTCGCACCGCTCGGCATTGCTTACCTACAATGATTTGGAGGAGATAAAATAATTGATTTCCCTTCCTGCTTGATAAAAATTACTTAAAATAATTTATAATTCTACTGCCCCTCGCCTTATTCCCGCGATGCAGGGTCGGCGGACCTATCTTTCTCCATCCAGTCTATCTTTCGTTTTTGAGACTGGAAAAATTGGACAGGCCGGCCCGTCGCACGGTCTGACGCCTGATGAAAAGAGGAAGGAAGAGATACAGACATACAGACTGCCTGTCCCAGCTCGGGCAGCTCATGGTCGCCATCCACGTACCTCCCCCTCAGCGAAATTTTTTTACAATAATTATACCTATTAATTAATTAAAAACAAAGCGCTTCTCTTTCTAGTAGATATTAATTCAATAAAACTCTAAATAAATGCAAATATTTCCAAAGCAATTCGCAATTTTTTGATTTGACTCTACAAAAAATTTTTTTTAAGATGTTTGTTTGATTTCATTCATGTATGCTGAATAGAAATGAGTGAGTATTTCTTTCTTCATTAGTATAAATATTAATTGGAGAGAGCAATAAAAAGATCCATTAAAGTATAGAAAGGTCAATCGCGAAGTATATATAAATAATTCATTCTTAACAATTGAATGGAACTAATTTTTGAAGACCTCCAGGCTTTTTTTGTCTGCCAGCATCTGAGGCTATTTGGATATTCATAACTTCTAATTTTGAATACATAAGACGTGGCTAAGAGACTCGTATTCTCCCTCTCCCCTCCAGAAATATTTAAAGTTTTATATATTGTTCCAATACCCATATGTTAGGATAATTCTTATATAGTTGTTGATTTATTCATTTAATTTTCTCCCGTTCGCAAAGGGATTTCTATTATTATTAGTCTATTAATTACGATACCTGTTCTCATCATGTTTACATCCTGTAAGTGCTTGAACCTATCAAGTTCAGCAATTTTATATTACATAATGCTTAATGGAGTTTTGTAATTTTTTAATTCAATAAAGATCTTAATTAATTTATTATTATTAATATAATATATGGACCCTGTTACGCATTAGTGTGTCAAGCCCCAACTACCGAGATTTGAAAAATTAACATTTAGTTTTTTTTTTGTCAATTGTGCAAGTAACATTAAATATAAATTTTTTTAGGGCATATTTCATAAAAAATTAATTATAGTATTGAAACAATATTCCGTGGTTAACTCAATTTTTAATTTTTTTTTTGGCGCTTGACACACTATTGCATAACAGGGTTCATATAAAAAAAGTCAAAAAAAATTTCTAAATACTATTTGATGACAGGTTCTTCCTCTTAAAATTAATTAATTAAGAATTCTTTGTATGTAATTATTAAAAAAACATTTTATTTTCTTGAGCTAAAAAAAATGTAGAGAAATAAAGACTTTAGTATTAATAGATAATTTTGCAATTTACGAAAAAAATAAAGTAATGATAAAATTTATAGAAACTGATTAGATAAATAAAATAAAATATTACTTAGCCCTATAGATATATATTAAAATTTAGGAAATAAATTGCTTTGGATGTCACCATTTATTAGAATTTAATTGTCTAATTATTAACTAGGTAGAGCCTTGTATGATGTTTGTATAATATTTTATTATTTTTTAAAAGATTTTTTTACCATCTTTGCCCATGTAGACTTTAAAGGAACGATACTTGATTAATTAAATATTTTTCGAGATCTATACATTTGAATAAGATTCAAAATACCTCGATTCGGACTTTAACTGCGTCATAGAAATATATTTAAGAATGTATGAGTATGTTTTTTATTAGTGAGGCCAAACGCCCCTGGGCTCCCGGGAATCGAATCCAGGATCTCCAGCCTTTCCGGGGCATCGGTGTGCTGTCCATTGCACAAGGCCACGGGACCCTCGACCTACGCCAACAAAACTAAGAGAAACAATGTAAGGGGAAGTGAGTTTTGTTTGTGTAGGTTGAGGGTCCGTTAGCCTGATGCAAAGGACAGCATACCGATGCTCCAAAAGGATCCTGGGTTCGATTCCCGAGGGCCATTCTTTTTAAAGATACTTTATTAATTACGGTATTTATTATCCAGGTTTTATACACACTTTGGCTTTAAAGCTTATCAATATTGACATTTGTCACGATCTCTAACCTCTTGAAAAAGTATGTAGATTGTTAATTGGGAGGATTTTTTTGGCAATTTTATAATTTTGTTTGTTAATTAATTATTTCAGTCAATCACTGAAGAAGGTCTACAGCAAGTGGACTAAACATTTCATTATCTGCCTTAAAAAAAAAACTTATTCAATGAACAAATTTCCTTTCAATAATATTAATAATAATAATTTTTTATCAAATTTTTGATTAAAACCACTTGCTAAAAAAGAAAAATAATAAACTAAACGTTTTAGAAGGAAAATATTTTATTTCCCCTCCCTTCTGGCTCTCACAAAAAAATTAATTTCAAACTCGGAAATAACTAAAGCATGTAAATATGCACATGCTCGTATATGAAAAAAAACCCCTTCGGTTAACATTTTTAGAATATTTCTTCGCTTTATTATTTTTTTTGTTTTCAGAAGAATGATTATATTAAATCACTGTTACACAAACAGCTTTCAATTCTAAACAGAATGTATCAATCCAAATTCATATCGATGTAAATCCAATGAGAGAGAGAGAGAGAGGGAATATATTTCCACATCAAAATAATTCCAACCATTTATCGCTATTCCGTTATCTGAGTGAATTCGAGGATTTATTATACAATTCGCATTTGATCAAATCCCATGTTTTATTAAAAAAAAAGTAAAAATTAATACCATGTCATTTTTGTTTTTTTTTTCAATTTTTTTCGGCATCTTTGGCCATATTTACTTTAAACTTAATTTTGTTTGATACATTTGTTTCAGTCAAAATATTTTTCTCTTTGTCAGACCTGAAAGTAAATATATATCGCCCACGGGGCGTGGTGTAGAGGTTAGCGTGCTAACCTCATATACCAAACGTCGCGGGTTCGGACCCCAGGCAGTCCGATGATTTTATTTAAGCCATCTGGATACCAGATGGCTTAAATAAAAATGCCTGGACCCTAATATATATAAATTCATAAATAACGGTTATCGTAAATGTCTTATATGGCCTGAGCTGCCGAAAAGACAGTGTGAATGTGTGAGTGTGAGTGTGAATGAGAAAAAAAAAAAAAAATATATATCATTGGCTAAAAAGAGTGAAGGGGCAAATTAAAATTTGTTGCTAAGATTATATCTATGTATAATTATGATGACTTGTTCAACTGACGACATTTCCGCCTTATTGAAGCCTTCAATATTTTATAGATCTATTAAATGTTTATTGAAAAGGCCAAAAGGTCATAAAATAATTTTTTTTTGGAAATGTCTATATTAATTAATTAATATTTATTTACTTTCACCTGGCCTCTTGAATATAAATTTTTTTGATTACTTATAATAGCAACTATGAGATTTTTCCCAATTCTTAATAAAGTGGATCCTCGCTTACCGGGCATAATTCGTTCCAGAATCATACTCGTAAAGCAAAGCAAAAACATAGAGCTGTCCCCTCATGACACAGACTGAAGTATCATGCGCACCAGGGGCGTATATAAGGGGGGGGGCCGAGGGGGCCCGGGCCCCCCGAAATTTCCCAAACACATATACATATATAGGGATATACAGATATCAGCGCAACAAATTTTTCCGCAGGATGGACATCTTTGGTTCCGCAATAGAAAAAAACTGTTCCGCAAAAAATTTAGTGTGAAAAAAAGTATAGTTTCTTAAAAAAAATTTTCCACAGAAAAATTTTTGAGTTCGGGCCCCCCCGAAAAAAATTTCTATATACGCCCCTGATGCGCACATTCCGGAACTTACCCTCTCCCCGCCACTCGTTATATTAATATATACGAAACGTCGCAAGTCATTATTTTACAATTTGTTTTACTCATTATACGCAGTGGCGTATTCAGGGGGGCCGGGCCCCCCCCAAAGCCTTCTCCAAAACAAAAAAATACCTATTGTTTTCCCTAATGATTTTGTTTTTTTAAATAATTATTTTATTAACTCTCAAAAATTCTAAAATCTAAAAAAAAAACTTATAAATAATTGAAAAAATCTCTCATATTTACGAATTTTGTATTAAAATTATTTTTTATTTCAAGAAAAAAAATTTTTTTTTATTTGTTTTTATTTATAATTAATATATTATCTAAAAAAAATTTCTCCACTTTAAGTTTCTTGGAGAAGGGGGGGGTTCATAAAACTTTTGGGCCCCCCCCCCCCCCAAGCAGAAATCCTGGCTACGCTACTGATTATACGAATAACTCGTTACCAAAGGTGTTCGATAAGCGAGGTTCTACTGTATTTGGGTTTCCATTTTTTTTTTTTTTTTTATTATTAAAATTCAAAAATTAATGATTTTTTAGATGCTCTTTAAAATGCATATTCTCATTATGGCCAGTCACATCAGATTTTTATACATTCAGTCACTACTCCTTGAAAAAAAGTATTTATATATACAATAATAAATAATGAAGTGTATTATTGAAAATTTCTGATAATTACAAAATGATAGGTAAGCAAGTTCGAGAATTTCTATAGTATTCTTCCAATGGCAAAGCTATAGAGTAAGGTGGGGCAAAAAGTCCGCGCGGGGCAAAAGTCCGAATTCTCATTTTAAAATCCCCGTTAGACTTGGCGTTGTTCTAAACAACTTTGTTAGGTTGGTAACAACAAGAACAGATGATGATTCGAAATTCAATAACGTGTTTGAAGCCGATTGTTAACAATGAGCAAATTTATGTTTTTGTCACCTTCCAACTAATATTTATGGAAATTCTCATGATTGCAACCTGTACCAGCATGCACTTTTCTAACTGTCTAATGTCTTTGATTGCAAGCTGATAACCCTAAATAAATATTTTAAAACCTTTTTTTTCTCTACAGTTAACAATAAAAATTTTTTGTAACACTTCGATGAAAATAGCTAAATGGGGCAAAAGTCCGCGGCCTCGACGGGGCAAAAGGCCCAATGGATCTCCAATGGAACAAATGTCACCCAATGGTATTCTAGTTTCTAATGTCCCTACCTAGTATTTTCTGGGTTTCTAATACCCCTACCTAGTAGTTTCTCGGATTAATGAGCATAGGGAAACGAGCACGACCCGAAATGTTTATGCAGATTATGAACTTCAATCTTACTGGGGACTAATTGTTATAAGGCCTCTTGTGTATTTCTAATAAATAAAATAAATACATAAAACATACCTATACCTAATGTATTTTTTATTAAGTCTTTTTTTATACCCTGGTTCGAGAGGTTGTTCGCTGCAGGGGCAATTGTTTGCACCTAAGGACTTTTGCCCCGCTAGTGCGGACTTTTACCCCCTCGGTGGGGCAAAAGTCCGCAAATGAAAATTTTTGTTTAAATACCTCTCCTACTCTTATGCTACCGAATTGGAAACCAAAAAAATTAGGTAAGATAGCCAATTAATCAGGCTTTCAGGGGATGTTCCTATTTTTATTGTATCTTTCATAGGAAGGTCAAAAAAAATTCCCAAAGAAAAACTGCGGACTTTTGCCCCACCTTACTCTACATCACAATAGTTTATTTTTTCATGTTCGTATTTTTAGATAAAAAATTATCTTTAGGTAAAAAAAAAAAATCATTTTTAAACTATAATTATTATTCAATAAATGAATGCACTTACTGGTAACTGCATTTTTTTTTTAATTAAAAAAACATTCACACTTTTTTCTCATTCACACTCACATGCACCCACACATTCACACAGTCTTTTCGGCAACTTAGGCCATTTAAGACTTTTACGATAACCGTTATGAATATATATTATTTGGGGTCCAGGCATTCTTATTTAAGCCATTTGGTATCCAAATGCCTTAAATAAAATCATGGGACTGCCTGGGGTCCGGAACCCGCGACGCGTCAGCCCTTTGTCACGTTTCAATATTATCTCTAAAGCAGAGAGAAGTTCATATGGTTTGACGGAAATCCCTTGTTTTTCTGCCGATTTAATTATAAAAAAATTAATAAAAAATCGGCGGGCAAATTCGGGCAAAAAGTTTCGATGCATTTATGTTCTACATGTATTCTAGTTTCAGAATCTATTGATTTTGTTAGAAGGCAAGAGGATGCCCATATACTTTTTTGAAATTGAAAAAAATTTATATTGCTTTTTTTTTACTTACAAAAAAAATTTATTTAAAAATAAATAACTGAAATACAAGAAAAACAAAAATATATTCAGAAAGAAGATTAATTTATCTATGATTTTAAAAAAAATTCATTAAAATTGGATTAATATTAATACATGAAAAAAATTTCTGAATATCGACTTAAAACGCAAAGAAAAGTTACTAAGTTTTCTTGCCCACTTTGGCGCTCTATAACTCGGGTTTGGATTGGGTAAAAAAAAAATGAATTATTGTACTGAGGTCCACATATAGTCTATTATTGGTGTGCAAAACGTTGTTTTTATATTTTGAAGTTCATTATTTCGAATTATGGCAGCTTTTTTTCCTATTTCAGCCCACTGTGCGACGTTCGGTATACGAGGTTAGCACTCTAACCCCTACACCAAGCCCCGAGGGCGATAACTGGATTTAAACTAATTCTACGTATTAATTATTAGAATTCCAATAAAAGAAATGATTTTTCTATTTCTCTTTCATAATTTATGACAATCCAGACGGATCTGTCCCAGCTCGGCTCGTGAGAGCCTACACTTGCGGATTTGGCTCGATTCAAGTCTAGCCGAGCCGGACTCGCGTGTAAAAGTAAGGCGAGTTTGGGGCGCTTTAGGGATCAGACATCAGGCATCCCGTCTCATGTGACAAAAATTTATGAATTGGCTATCAATCAATTGAAATAAATCGGGATGGGCGACTAAATGGCTTCATATGCCGAAAAAGACCAAAATAAAAAATTATATTTTTAAATTTTATTTTCGATTAAAGTCTTTTTCGGCACCTTAGGCCATTTATATTATTAGATAAGAAAATAAATCTTACCTTTAATAGAATTCTGAGTTGTCATTATCTAGGATTATTTAATTAAATATTCCTTTATCCAAATGTCACCGACGCATGGCGTTGCATTCTATAAAAAAAAGTTAGAGTCAAGTTAAATCTCGAAATTATCTATGGTTGGATGCTTGATTAGATTTTTAATCTTAAATCCGGAATCTAATCTTAACCATACGTCACCAGCAAAAAAATATTTGCCTATTAAGCTGAACCCCATGATCTATGATACCAAACATAATTATATTACATTGAACTTTTTTACTTTTACCCATACTATTGAAAAAAAAATAATTGTTTATTATTAAGGTAATCTATTATTTTTTCCAAGGTAATTCTAGAAGTTATTTTTATGATTCATAATTTTGAAATAATAATTTTAACATAACCTTGAAAATTCAATATCAATGCAATTTCTCTTAATTATAAATATTAATAAGATAATTAAATAATTGCCAAAAAAGAGAAACTTTGACATTGAAATTTATTCTTAATCAATAAAAATACTGCAAAAATATGAAAGTTTTATTCAGCGACTGTGGCACGGAACATTTCAGCCCTCCATTTTTGTTTTCAGTACAATTTTATAAAATATTCAGCAATAATATAAATAATATATGGGGAATTCAGGATAAGTAATTTCCCCTTCGCTCCCCTCCTTTGGTATTAATAGATATGAAAAGGGGAAAACAAATAAAAAAAAATTCAATTTGGTCCAAAGGCTGCTGAGAAAATCAGTTCCTAATAAATATTGGGGGACTTTTTTTACCACCCTCTGCAGGCTGATCCAGATCCTATTTTGATATCTTCTTGAGTCCTTCCAAGACACACATCCTTAATCCATGAGAGGTCCAGAGATTTAACTTAATAAAAAAGCTAAAATTTTTTAGCTTGAAATTTTTTAAATACTAAAGTATTTATTCTTTATTAACAATTATTATTATTATAAGATTATTCTAGTCTGGGTACAAGCCAATGAGTGGAAGGGGGGTTTGCACCCAAAACCTCCTGAATATGCCTATAAGATGAAATATTTTTTATATTAATCTGCAGATCAGTAGTTCGACTCCCAGTGCTTTAGGCTGATATTAAAAACACTGGTGTAAAATCTAAACTGCTTACAGCAGCTGATTGTCTATAAATGAAACATGAATAAAAAAAATTAAAGAAATTTTGGATATATTTATTAAGAAGCAACAATTCTCCTCAATTATTATCTCTCTATCATCTGCTTAATCTAACATCGAGCGTTCTCTGAAAGGGTTTACTAATGGATTCTCTAAATTCCAATTCTAACTAATATGATATAATCGCTGTAATTATTCAAAGACGCACAAACTGAATACAAATTATCATTATGAGGTTGTTGTGTTATATTAATTAATAATAAAATTTGTTCTTACTACAACAAATTGATTTATTGTGCAATATTTGATTATTTTTAACTCAAATAGTTGCTTATGTATAATTGATAATGATTTCTCCAAATCTTGTAGTCATCGATTAACACTTGAGATAACTTTGTTTTGAAATATTGTTTTAATTCTTCTAAAAAATTTCAGTCGAAAGTTGTGGGGTACAATACCTTCTAGGATCCGCCTTTGCATTGAGATATAAATTAGTTCTATAAAAACTAAATCTCCTGACCTTAGTGAGTCATGACTCGTTATTTTAATCATGGGAGATCCCCCTTGACCTTTGGGTTAGTGTAACAGGAATCCCAAAGGAAACAGGATTTTAATTAAATATACAAAATAAATAATAAAAAAAATTAAATATAATTATTTTTAATGAATTAAATGTTAAGAAGATTATCTTATACTAGTGAAGGTTTTTACATTTTTAATTTCTCTTACCTATGTATAAATGTAATATATATATATATTAAAGAGAAAGTATTGGATTCATGTCAAAAATTCGATGTCGAGATTTTGATGGATCTTCACGTTTTGAGGTCCCCTGAATCCAAAAAAGTGGTTTTCGCGACATGGTACTATCTGTGGGTGGGTGTGTGGGTGTGTGGGTGTGTGGAGTGGACCACCCGTGGGTGGGTGTGTGTGTGTGTTCAATTAAAATTATAGCATGAAGGAATTGAGCTACGAGGTTGAATAATTTAATATTTAAGTTAAACACCCCCGGGACCAGAAAAATAAGCTTTTAAATCAAAATCGGCCAAAGAGTACTAGTACTTTACTGATGTACTTTTTCAGTTTTTTTCTGATTTTCTCAAAATTTGCTTCCCAACGATTTATTTCTAAATTCAAACAATCAATTACTATTTAGATGCTCTTTAAAATGTATATTTACTCATTTTACGATTGAAATCTTTCTGAATTGACCATTTAAAAATACTCTTGTATTTCATAGGGAAGATAGGAGAACATGGTTGCCATGGTAACAAAATATAAATATTTTCCCAATACTTATAAATTTTACATCTGAATTCATCATATGTTCCATACTGTCGAACTAAACCTTATATGTCGACACAAAAAGTCTGGTGTGACAGGCACCGATCACACAACTTTCGATTACCTGAAGGCTAAGAGTAGATTTTTAAATAATTATTATTGTTGAAAAGTAAAATTTAGTAAATAACTAGTAACAATAATTTACTAAAAATACTAAGTTATGACATGTCTTCATTTTCGACACCTACTGTTTGAAAGGTTCAGAATCTACTAATTGTTCTAAGAGAGTACCTACACAAAATATTTTCTCGTCTAAAATTTTTAAAGTTGCGGTAAATTCTCTGTGCGTGCCGTTACAAATTTTAATTTTCCTAAAGTGAATTTATTATAAATAGGTTAAGGTTGAGTGTGACTATAAGAGAATTCAAAAACACTTCCTCTTCATCACTTTCATTACTTTTTTAAAAAAAAAAAAAAATTTTTTCCCAGGCCCAAAAATTCAGGACACCACTTTTTAAAAATTATTTATGTTTTTTTTTTTTTTTTGGGGGTTGTTATTTTTTCCCTCTATTTTTGGTATAAAATAAAATAAAAAAAAATTTTTTCCCCCGGGAGGGGGGCCCACCCCTGGCCAAATCCCCCCCCTCTGAGCCATAGGTCAAGGGCATCATTCTTGGAATGTGAAAACTTTTTATAGGCCTATCTATTTAATCAAAAAACAAAACGAAAAAAATATCAACTTTTGGTTACAAGAAATGGTTTTCGCACCATGGTCTGTCTCTTCGTGAACAAAATATCTCAAGAACGAAAAGAGCTAGGAAGTTGAAATTTATATTTAAGTTAGGCACCCCTCTGGAACGTGACACGAAGCTTTTGAACAAAATTGACCAAAAAGTTCTAGTACTTTACTGATGCATTTTTTCAAAATCCGATCCAACGATTTTGATTAATAAATCAATTATTTTTTTAGATGCTCTTTAAAAGGTATATTCTCATTTTGCCCTTGAAGTTGTTTAAAGCATACTTTACTCTTGTACTTCATAGGAAAGATAGGAGGAATGGTTGCCATGGTAACAAAATATAAATACTCTTATTTTCTAACCGAAGTTTCGGTTTCGGCCAAAAACCAGCCGAAGCCTGAGTTTGTAAAGATGGAATGGGAGTCGTAAAAAAAATGTCAAATGAACAGGGAAAAATGGAGTGATTATTTGAGTCCCGAGGAAAAAATTAACTAAAAAAAAAAAAAGGTAAAATCATATGAATTTTGTATAGGAAATTTTAAGAAAAAGTTTAAAACAATTTTTTCAATTACGGTTTCGGCCAGAGCCGAATTTCGGTTTCGACTGAAAATCTTGTTTCGGTCGGACCCTAATATTTTCACATATTTATAAATTTACATCTTTAATTTTAATATATCAGCGGAAACTAAATATATGTCGAAATCTGGTGTGATAAGCATAGAACACAATTTTAAATTACCAAAGTTAAAAGTATGTTGTGTGCTGTGCGACCATTTACACCAGATTTTTCCATTCCTTTGGGTTTTAGAAAATTTCCCAGCCATTATTGAACTTTTTTTTAACTTTTAGATAATATAATTATAATAGTTAAAAAATAATTGCATCACAATTTATGTAAACAAATCTATAGAACCATTTATTATGAACGTGAATTCACTAACCTGTTATTTACGTCAGACTCGGTATTTGCTCAGGTTTTTATTAGTTTTTCTGATCGATTTTTAGATATGGTATATTTTATTTACTCATTATTATGGAAGTAACTAAATAATCATATCATTTAATTTAGATAATTAGTCTAATCAAGATTTTTACATAGAACTCAAAATTATGGCTAAATTGGGTGAATGATCTAGAACCACCAGGTGATCAAGTATCGAAATAATATCTTTATTGAAATATCCTTTCATTTGAATAGGTGATATAAGAGAGAGATAGAGAGAAGAGGTCATTCAATTTTATTTATTTTTTCCTCCAAACGTGTTATTTAATCTTTGGTTTCCGTTTTAGATTCAATGAACTATAGCATACTATTATAAATAAAATTGTAATTCTTTGGTATAGGTTTTCATTAATTATTGGTGAGAAATAAATAAATGTTGGAAAATAGCTATTACATAAAATAAATTAGTTGAGCATCTGCTCATGAGAGAAGGAAATTATCCCTTACAATTAAATCAATGATTTATTAGAGAAATATATTTTAGATCGACATTTTGAGGTCAAAATATTTGAATAAAATAAATATATTATAGGGTAGAATGAATGTGGTACAATAATTTATAGATTTTTCTGATTAGTGGATCTACCCGAATAAAAATGATCGAGGGATACACACGCCCGCAGCAGGTCTGCATAGTGAACTTTTAGGGACACACAGGGATACACACACCCACATCAGGGACACACAGGGATACACACGCCCGCACCAGGGACACACATTTTTCGTCTGGTCACTTTTGATCTACTGTGTGTGTCCCTGGTGCGGGCGTGTGTATCCCTGTGGGTCCCTGGTGTGGAAGTGTGTATCTCTGTGTGACCCTAAAGGTTCACTATGCAGATCTGCTGCGGGCGTGTGGATCCCTCGATCATTTTTAATCATTTTTACTCGGGTACCGTAATGAATTCGAATATGAACCCGACTAGAAATTACTTAACTCAGAGTATACATCTGGACCTGATTGGGTCCAAAGGAGGCATGCTCAATAGGGAAATCCCTATAAGGAGCCGAATCGGGAAATTCTCAGGAAAAATAAAATAAAACTTATAGTCAGTTTCTCCGAATTGGGTTCTGTGTGGGACCTAAATGGGAAATAATTGTCCAATCAAGGCCAGTCAGGACTTTGCGTGACATCCCTATAGGGCAACCCAATGAGGACCCAATAGGTCTTACATTAAAATTTCTATTCATATGCTGATTCAGACGAGATTTATATCAATTTAATTAAAATTTCTATTTTCAGTCAAATATCACTTTGCTGCAAAATTCCTAGGGCAGGTCTCCATTTTCAACCATAGGAAGATATACTAGTCCTTGATTTTTCCAACTCGATGGGGGTTCCCCTCCATTCCTCCTTAGCTACCTTATCTTTTTTGAGCATTTTCAGTATATTGGTTTTTGTTAAACAATTAAAGCTACTAGCTATACTCTTGCCTGGAAGATAGGCCACCCAAATAACAAGTAGTCAGCCTCAGAACACTCACCCCTTTTACTTACTAGGGTTCAGGGGCTCGTTTTCCGAATCATGCGATAAACTTTTTCTAAATTACATTTGATACCACCGATTAATTTAGAAAAATGAGGACCGGTTCTAATTGGCCTCAGATGCCGAAAAAGATTTTAAGAATTTGCAACTTTTTTTAATTTTTTTTTTTTTTTTTTTACTCTTCAAAACGAAGTTATTTTTTTAATGAGATGTTAATTAGGAATTCACAGATTTTATTTTTTTTCCTTGTTCTTCCTGGTTGTATGTAACAGGGGTCATAGGTAAAAAATTAACAATTTTATATATGGCCGGTAATTTTCTCTTCAGCCCGTTGTCTAAAAGATTTATCGAACTCAGCTCAAGATGGTTCAATTTTTTTTTCTCGAAATCTAGGTCATTATTCCAAGTTTTATATAAATATATTATTTAACCAATATCTCTTAGGATCTAATATATATAAATATAAAAACTTTCAAATATTACTAATGAATCTACTACAAAACCCACCATTTCCATAAAAGATGCTTGATTTAATCCAAACACTATCTGAGATCAGTGCCAGAGTTGCCTAATCCACACTTATTCCAAATGCAAGTTTAATTTGATATAATTACATAACCTCAGTGTCATAATTAAGAAATTCATAGTTGAACTCCAATGGATCTTTATTTTTTTGTGGCTTAAATAGAAAGTAAAATTGTTGAAGACGAGGTTCATATAAAGAGCAAAACAAAGTATTGGTTGCCTATACTCAAGGCAGTAACTTTCAGAGTAGATCTTATTTTTGGCGCTGACTGTATCCACTTTTAAAACAGCAAAATCCTTTCAACTATATTTGCTCTGCACGTAGCAGGACAGTGATCATGATAAGTTTTTTTTGTATCTTTACAATACCACCTAGTTGGCAAAAAGAGACAAAAAATAAAATAGTAGCCTGTATTACAATGTAGGATATAATTAATAATATATTAAGCTTAAGAAATAACCTCCGAGCAAAGAAAAAATTTTCTGTTTTCACCTTTCTAATACGGTTCTATTTTGACCCCAGTTAACTTGCTATTTTGTTATACAAATTATAAAATACAAAGGGGAGTACATAGCCTTGATAACACCGATTTGAACTAAAATTTTTTATGTGTAATACTTGATGAAAAACGAATTCTGTTAAAGCGAGAGAACGCGCTTCTCAGCGGTTCGTCTAAAAAAAAATGTTAAAGATTTTGCCTGCATGCCTTAAGCCGTTACTAACAATAACATTTACAAAGGTCGCGATGGCTAGATCGGTAGGGCGCATTCTTTGTAAACAAAAAATTCTGAGTTCGAATCTCGCCTTGTGCAACATATTTTTTTTTTTTGTGTACCATTACACTCTGCAAATGATTGCCGAGAAAAAATTAATCCCCAATGAAGAGTTAATAGCAATAAATGAAGCTGAAAATATTGTTGTAACATGCTCAAAGTTCGGAAAATGAACGAGCTAACTGTTTAAAACATAAATATTATTATAAATTTATTTGTGTCCAATTAATAGTAATATATTTCTAGTATAATATTAAATATTTCCTTATATTATATTTTTGACAGAAAGCATTCGAATTTTCTTTAAATATATGGAACATGTTGAAAATTAAATGCCAATAATTAAAAAAATACTTTTTATTTATTTATTAATATTAAAAAATATTCTGAAACAAAAATAAAAAAAAAATAAATTACACAAAAAAAAAAAATAGTTGCACAAGGCGAGATTCGAACTCGGGATTTTTTGTTTACAAAGAATGCGCCCTACCGATCTAGCCATTGCGACCTTTGTAAATGTTATTGTTAGTAACGGCTTAAGGCATGCAGGCAAAATCTTTAACATTTTTATTTTAGACGAACCGTTGAGAAGCGCGTTCTCTCGCTTTAACAGAATTCGTTTTTCATCAAGTACTACACATAAAAAAATTTTAGTTCAAATCGGTGTTATCAAGGCTATGCACTCCCCTTGTTAGTAATTTTTAGTAGTATTGATATTTAATTGTCAAGATAAGAAAAAAAGTTATTAAAAAAGCAAGGTCTTTTACTCAATTTGTAAATTTTCTCTCCATACAAAGCGTATTAATTATTATTTTTATTTGTTGAAAGATATCAGAAATTTTACAAAATTTTAAGTGAAAATATATAACTGTTCACATATTTAATAATTGATTCGCCGGCGGGGCTGGTAAAAAGAATAAACAACAGCCACCAAGATCGTTGTCAACAAGCAATACCAAAAACGCTCAACAACTGCCAGAGGCGTCTCTAGCATTTGAGGGAGTCTTGGCGCCTATGTACGGCGCCAGGTTAGACCCCTGAGTTACATTATTAGAGCAGGTAAAGCTATTACAATCATTTCAAAAAATATGAACGTTCAATGAAAATTTTGGTCAATAATTCTCAATAATCCTTCGGAGTCTTGAAAAAAAAAAAATTATACTCAAATAGATTGAAAATATTTAGTGCAGGTATTCTATATTAAGAGATTGAATTAATAGATACACAAAAAAATCGAGAAAAATTCTTTCCTATCCACAAAAAAGTTGAAGGAAATTTTACATTTTATTTCCTTGTTTTATTTTTTTTATCCATTATTTTATTTTCCTTACTTCGTGACGACTACTCTTAATTATTTTCTTTGAAAGGGCCGTGATCTCCATGTGAATAAGTTATTTTGGCATAATAATTATTTTCCTCATCAGATTTATTTCTCAATTTAGGCGATAAGTTATATGACTTATTCATTTTGCAGGAAAATAATTATTGTAATTGTAAATTATTTTTTATCTGACCTTCTATACCAAGGGTCGCCAAGGGTCGCGGGTTCGGATCCCAGACAGTCCGATGATTTTATTTAAGCCATTTGGATATCAAATGGCGGTTATCGTATAAAGTCTTATATGGCCTAAGATGCCGAAAAGACTTTGTGTATGTGTGTGGAAAAAATTGTGTTAAAAAAAAATTACTTTTTATTAGGAAACTTTTTTTTGTCATAATAAAAGTGAATGGAAAAATCTTTTATTTAGTGATTTTCAAACAATACGTACTGTACCCAGGGGCGTATTTAAGGGGGGGCCGAGGGGGCCGGGCCCCCCGAATTTCCCAGACACATATACATATAAGGATATACAGACATCCCAACAAATCCCGGATGACCTTTGGTTCCCAAAGAAAAAATTTCTTCAAAATTTCGTGTAAAAAATATAGTTTATTAAAAAAATTTCCTCAAAAATTTTCCCCTCCCCAAAATTTCTAATACGCCCCTACTGTACCAGTCAAAGCATATAAAAATTTAAATAATAAATTGTATATAATCTTAGCTCTTCTGTACTCGCCTTATTCCCGCGATGCGGGGACGGCGAACCTAACATTCTTCCTCCAACCCTATCATGCGTTTTTGCGACTGAAAGAAATATATAGGCGCCCATCCACGGTCTGACGCCTGTTGAAAAGAGGAAGGAAGCAAATAAAAGAACTGAAGGACTGCCTGTCCCAGCTCGGGCAGCTCGTAGTCGTCATACCCGTACCCACAAGATGTGGGCCCCTGAGCGAAATTTTAGCATATAATGCTAAATATTTTAAAAAGATAACTAATATTTTATTTATTAGCTAACATGAGATATATCTGAAAAAAATTTTCTTCAGCACGGATCAATGGTTTGGACATCAAAGAATTGAAGACATTAAAATATTTTTTTATTCTTGAATTTTTTTTTAGATCCTTCAGGGAACGAACTCTATAATTTGTTGATTAGAAAGAAAAAAACACGCTAATTTTTGTTACAGTCTTATACATAATTAAAATAATAATAATTTTCGACTTTAAGTTGTTGGAAATATTTAAGAAATAAAATTTTGACTCCTCTTTTAATTTTCTAAAAAGAATTCATGTGTTCACATCATATTCAGCTACCTCATTCATTAGAAGGGATTTTATTTTATTTTTTATTTGTATTTTAATTTCGCTGTGGAGATCTTAGACTATAATATTATAGGGAATATCCGGAGAATAATACACCAGCTTTGATGGACCTCTCCACATCATTTTATATTGCAGATATTTCGGCTTATAATTTTCCAAAATTAATTATATTAATCTAGTGCTAGATGACTTCCGGAAGGCGTTCACCAGACTTAATACATAAGATCCAAATTTAAACGTTGCTTGGTTTTGTTTGTACACAAAAATATTGTAACAGTTTTTAAAGTCAAAGGAAAAAATAAGAATCATTAATTTTGAATTTAATGATTTGAATGAATTTATTTTTATTTCTTAATTTTTTCCTACTCTGGGGCCATTTAGGGTTTTAATAATATTATATCGATGTCTACCGGAGGACGTTCCATATGCTGACTATCCGCCCACTCGAGGTTTCACCCTGCTGGCTTGCTTGACTCCATGATCTTTGGGCTTTGCTCTAATCTGATGTCAGGTTGAATAATTGTTTAAATTCTATTGATATGATCCTTAAGTGAAATGTCTTGTCTCTATTTTATGCGTGTTGTTATTTCTGCACGCATTCATAATATAAAAACATAAAGACTTTTTTTTATAATTTTTGAATACATTTTTTACTAATAGTGATAAACAAATTATTACTCGATATTTAGAAAGCAGTGACCATATATTTTAAACATATTATAATGAAAACTAGCCGCAGCCCCCGCCTTCGACGGGCTTCGCCCCCCTGGACCTCCCTCAGCCCAAATAGAGCGTGACAGACAGATGGACATTAGCGAATTATATAAATAGATGATTTGTAATTTCTAAAATTAATTTCGGCAATATAAATTTACAAGAATGCAAAGCAGCATTTGGTAATTCGTACTCGGTCCTGAGCTACATTCTCAGTATTTGGTTACTTTCTAAATGATCGTTTCGTGTTAAAAAAAAAAATCATATAAAATTTGGATAGTTATATATAAACATAGTTTAGAAGTGAAATAGTGCAAAAAATATTTTCTCTTCTAGTTAGGGCATTTTAAAAATTATTTGCTAATGCTGGCTAGATTTTATTAATAAACACAAGGCGTCACAAAATCTTCCTGATTAAAATAAATTCCGTATTAAAAATAAAGTAAATATGCTAAATCTCAAGCCCACCTCTCCAGCAGTTTTTTTAAATTTCTTTTGATGGATTTTTATTTATATAGTTTCTCTCTCTATCAAATATTTTAATCGTAATCGGTCAACGAAAAAAAAAAAGAAAATAAATTACTCCTTTCTCCTTGTTTATGTTTTGATTGAATTCACGAATTTTGGTCTCACTATTCACAGAGCAATAATAATCAGCATTCATATAATAATAGATATTATTGCAAAGAGCATATTCTCTACAAAAATCATTGACTCTGTCAAAAGATTGAATAAATTGAAGGGATTTAAGTCCGGACATACATGTAGGCATATACAGGGGTGTAAATAACACCCCCGCAGGGGCCGCAGCAGGTCAAGGGACGCAGAGAAAATATATGAAATTTAAAAAAATAAAATGTAGTCAACACATTATCATCAAAATAAATTCTACAATTCATTAAGATAATAAATAAAAAATTAAAAATACATTCTATTAGAAAATTTGCTCTGAAGCGGCTCTAATTTTGAATTTTTAAGATTTTTTTTGCCCTCGGGGGGGGGGGGGTCAGCCTTCTATAACAAGGGTCGTGGTTTCGAGTTCGCATCCCGTCTCATTCGACATTTTATTTCATTGGGATTGGCTACCAATCCAAATGAAATAAAAGAAACGGAGTCTAAATGCCGAAAGATACCTTAAATGAAATAAAAAAAAGATCTTTTTAAGGCTTCACCCCTTAAAAATATGCAGATAGTTAAAATATATAGAAGTATCCAGTTTCAGTACAATCTGAGGTGATTTAGTGGTCCAAAAGTTTAGAAAAATCGAATTTGTAGTACTGTACTTTGGACACGCCAAAAAATTTGTTACTATCCCTGAATGCAAAAATCGTGTAATTACGACTCCAAGCCCGAGGGCTACACTAATTTAATTATTAAATCATATACTATTAAGTTATATAATAAATATATTGATGATGATGATGATATTATTATTGTCAACAATAGAAATTTCTTCAACTTTCTTTCAGTCCTTAGGCCGTAGCAGAGTGATGGAGTACTCGCTTCTTGTGCTAAGGGGGCATAAAATCAATCTCATTTTTTTTTTAATTGAATGGATATTACTGGTATTTACTCTACATAAAAACAAAAATTATCTTATGTTCATTTATAATATTTTTTTCTTCTAAATTTATTTAAATTAAAAAAAAAAATTGATTGAATTAACACATAGCAAATGACAAAAATCATTCATTGAATTTTCAATTTAATTTAGCGACTCCCTCCCGGAAGAGATTTCATTATAGTTAAAGGGGATAGATGTAACAAATCATTAAAGTCTCTTGAACTCACAATTAGAAGACGAGTGATGGATAAGGAGTATGAATAGTGCCGGCGTCCATGCAACACACACGCACACAAGTTGGTTAGTAATTATTCTCGTTCGGTCACTTGTACACAGACACCGGCATAAATGTAACTACTTTGACCATCCGTAAGAGAGTGGAGTCCGATGCTTACTGACTGAACTGTGTGATTAGGTGACGGCCTACCGCAAGTAGATGCGGAGAGACAGTCGGACGTAAGCCGTAAGCCCCCCCACCTGAATACTCCCCGCCTGCTATCGTGTGGGTCACCTGTCGTAACTTTCTATGGTCACCATTATCTGCTTGTTTGTGCACCGATGTTTTTCAGCAAGCTCTCCCCCCCCCCCCCCCTTGTCACTCGATCATTATTTGTAAAGTGATCTAATTTTAAAATATCTACTTTTAGGTGTTGAGTGCGAAACGAGTATTTATTTAATAATTATAATTTTATCTTCTCGGTACTATAATTTTCCATATTTTAGGAAAAATAAAAATTTTAATCTACAATTTTCTCTATAGAGTCGATGTTACTAATGGGCGTAATTTTCAAAAAAAATTAATTTTACTTTCTCTTACCGATATGTATATGTTAATATACATATCAGTATATAGAAAGTATTGGTTTCATGTGTTTTTGATGGATATACACGTTTTGAGGTCCCCTGAGTCCGAAAAAGTGGTTTTCGCGACATGGTCTGTCTCTGTGTGTCTGTCTGTCTGTGTGTGTTCAATTTAAAGCATGAAGGAATTGAGCGAGGACGTTGAAATTTTATATTTAAGTTAGACCCCCTCCTGGAGCGTGAAAATAAGCTTTTAAACAAAATCGGCCAAAAAGTACTAGTACTTTACTGAAGCACTTTTACAGTTTTTTTTTTCGATTTTCTCAAAATTTCGCTCCAACGATTTTGATTAAAATTCAAAATTCAATTATTTTTTAGATGCTCTTTAAAATGTATATTCTCATTTTGCCATTGAAATATTCTCAGCCCCTGGGGCGTGAAAATAAACTTTAAATCAAAATCGGTCAAATGTACTAGTACATTACTGATGTAGTTTTTCAGTTTTTTTCTCAAAATTAAGAAAAAAAAACTATTTTTGGATTGGATTAAAAATTTATCCCTTTCCATCATGCAGACAGAGAATGCTATCATCAATGCTATGGATTAAACTCTTTTGAAGTCTAGGCATGCATAATCCATCCTTTCATAAATCTGCAATAAAATAGTTAAATGATCTGATAGAGTACTATCAGAATGACTTTTGCTTTGTTCTTCTGTCTAGCGTGAGGTTTAGAAAAGGATTTGTAGAAATATTCATCAAGAAAAAAATAAGACGTAAAAAGACAAAATGTTGCCAAGATTGATTGATTAATAATAAAAAATAACTAGCCGCGGCGCTCGATTCCTGTGACCTCAGCGTTTATCAGTCCAAGAGTAAGTGGACCAGGTTGACTACTCTTGACATAGACCCTCTTTAATTTCTGACTCGGTTCCGCCTGCGACGGTCTCTCGTCTTTTCTTTCCTTAAGAATTTGCAAAACATCCGCGGCGCCCCAGAATGCCAAAGCTGTTCTCTTGGGGGGGGGCCATGAAAATTGAATATTGCAAAAAAAATATTTTTTTTTTTTTTTTTTTTTTTATTAAAATTAAATATTTAGTGTGAATTTTTTTTAAAAAAAATAAGTGTTGTGCCAAGAGAGGGGGGGGGGGGGCACCAAATTATTTTTTTAAAAAAAGGGAAAAAAAAAAAAAAAAAAAAAGGGAGGGGACAAATAAAAAAAAACAAATGGGGGGGGGGGGGGGGGGAAAAAACAAAACCCTTTGCGTAAAGGGGGGGGGGGAAAAGAAAAACAGTGAAAAAACTGGGATTTTTTTGAGTTTTTTGTGGGTTGTGCACAATATATGTGTGTTTTTTAGAAAAAAGGGCCCTCGAGGGGGAGGGAACGTGAGGGGGGGTCCAGAAAAATGTTCCGGCGCGTTACATGGGGGGAGGGGGGGGGGTCAAAAATCTTCAAAAATTGCGTTACGTAATACTTGTACGCTCCCTAAATCTCAGAGTTAGAGCTTAAAAGATCCGAGCCCCCTCAGAAGAAAAATTTTATATATTCTTTTTTTCTTGACCCAGTTATAAATGGAGAAATTTTTTAAAAATAATTTTTTTTTTCAATAGGAATTTATGGTTGAATTCCAAAGGGTCCGAACGCACTCAGAGGCCCTGTCCCCTTTGTGTCAGGATTAGATGGAAGTGTACATGGGTATAGAACCCGGAATCTCCAGCCTATCTGTGGCCTAGGTGTACTTTCTCTCCAGGTTGGAGATCCTGAGTTCGAATCCAAGCCAGAGGAAGTAGGACCCAGCAGTAAAATTAAATCTCACATTTAATTGTTAAATAATAAATTTACTCTAACACGAGAATATTTAAAATATAAAGTGTATTTGTCTCTCAAATTTTCAATTATAAAAGAATTGTTTTTATACGTTAATAAAATAATGACCTCTATCAAGTTTTTGTGCACGCTGAGCATAAAAACATGATACATAGAAAGTATTAAAAGTAAGTTTTTCCTGGGTATTCCCTCCAGACTGAAAGGGTATTGAACTCAAGGCCTCAATCATGACCCGTGTTTGACCCTGAGAACAGTAAATCGTATTAGATAATACATTTAAATTTTTGTTTGTAAAGTGTATATAAAATAAATATTTATTGGCTCTATATTATTATAAATACTATAATCGATTCTTCTGACTCACTTTTGCATAATTCATTCAACTAATAATTATTAGGTAACATTTTTTATTCAATCTTTGAAAAAGTATCTAAATAACATTTTAATTTCAGGAACCAAAAAAATAATTTATTTCCTCATTCATAACTAAGTACCATATATTTAATTATTTTTTTTTTTTTTTTTTTGCAAAACTATTATTCAGATCAGTGATGAAAAATACATTAGAAAAGTACTTGTTTTCTCTGGCCGATTTTATTTAAAATTCTTGAGACAACTACGAAACTGGTACTTAGTTTAAGTATAACATTTGAGTGTCGAGAGGTTTCGTTTTTGCGTTATTTTGTTAATTCCCAATTTTTGATATTTTACTTGAACTTCATAAAATTTATTGTGAAAAAAAAAACTAAAATTCAAGCCAAGGGCGGATCCAGAGGTTTTTCTCGGAGTGTGGGGGGGGGGGGGGAATCTAGGTGGCTCGTCGCACAGGACACTTTTTACTTTCTCTTACCTATGTATATATGTAATCTCTATATATATAAAGAAAGTATTGGATTCATGTCAAAAATTCGATGTCGAGATTTTGATGGATCTACACGTTTTGAGGTCCCCTGAATCCAAAAAGTGGTTTTCGCGACATGGTCTGTCTGTGTGTGTGTGTGTGTCTGTCTGTGTGTGTTCAATTTTAAGCATGAAGGAATTGAGCTACGAGGTAGAAATTTCATATTTAAGTTAAACACCCCCCAGGGCCTGAAAAATAAGCTTTTAATCAAAATCGGCCAAAGAGTACTAGTACTTTTTCAGTTTTTTTCGATTTTCTCAAAATTTACTCCAACGATTTTTTTTTAATTCAAAAATCAATTATTTTTTAGATGCTCTTTAAAATGTATATTCTCATTTTGCAATTGAGATCTTCTGAAGACCACTTTACTCTTGTATTTCATAGGGAAGATAGGAGAAATGGTTTGCCATGGTAACAAAATATAAATATTTTCCCATAGGCCTACTTATAAATTTTACATCTGAATTCAAATGTTCCGTGGACTTTGTTTATAGCAACCAACGTGTAAACAGAAAAACTTTCCTCGCTCCCTAATTTTACTGGTTTTTGTAATAATTTTTAACTGGAAATTGCTGATTGGGCGTTGAATTACTATTTTAAGAGGTATTTATCGGATTACATCCATCGTGGTCAAAAAAATGCCCAGTATTTCTACGGGAAAAAGAAATTTTAGAATATTCTGTTAGGGAAAAAGTTTCAGTATTTATAGCTAGAAAGATAAAATTAAATGAATTAGGAAACCCTTCCCCAACTTTTGCTGAGACAATAAAAGTCCAAAGTACTGAGTGTAAATCGTGTATAGAATTGAAGGAGATAATAAATAAGTTAAACGATCAAATTATTACATTAACTGGTCAAGTTCAAAATTTATTAGAAAAAAATGCCATTGTAGAAAAAATGGAGGCTGTGAGTAGTGGTTTAGATGATAATGATGAGTTTTTTGACACGCCCCTGCCAAATTTTCTTACTAGCCAGAAAGTAGACGCGCGAAATAGTGAAGTTCTATATCCTAACAATATAAATGAGGGAAATGTGATGAAAGATGAACAGGAATATCGAAAAAATGAAAGGATCATCAGTAAGAGTAGCACTCTAAGTGAGCTATTTGTGAAAGATGACAGGCCTGCACCAAAAAAAATAACTAGGAAAAGCACTATGAGAGGTAGTGAAGGTAAAGGGAAGGCGAAAAAGCAGTAGGAAAAAAGAGTCCGATTTTTTTTGGCTGAGTTGTCTGTTTTTCGGATCATTATCCTCTAATTATCTCTTCAAAATCATATAACCCTAATCAGCAATTCAGTATTAAAAATCCAAATTGAACTTTTATTTTTTTAATAATGATCTACAATTAGATATTATATATTTATCACCAAATATAAAAAGAAATAAAAGAAGAAGGAAGAAGAATGAAGAAAGGAAGAAAGAAAAATGAAGAAAGGAAGAAAGAAGAATGAAAAAAAGGAAGGAAAAAAGAAGAATGAAAAAAATAAAGGAAGAAAGATGAATGAAAAAAAGGAAGGAAAGAAAAATGAAGGAGTGAAGAAAGAAAAATGAAGAAAGGAAAAAAGAAGAATGAAATGAAGAAAGGAAGATTTTTTTTTTTTTTTAATTACTATGTTTCTGTGTTTCTAACATTATTAAATTAAATATGTGTAAGGCACAAAAAGCCTGCAGTGCTGGTGCCAAAATCATTATAATAAATAAAAAAAATGTTCCGTACTGTCGGGAACTAAATATATGTCGACACAAAAAATCTGGTGTGACAAGCACAGAACACAACTTTCGATTACCGAAGGTAAGAGAAAGTTGTGTGCTGTGCGCCAGTCACACCAGATTTTTTTTCTTAATTTCGGTAATTTGAAGGCGCATTCTGTACTTGTTGCATTGCATTTTAATAAATAAAGCAAATATTTTGAAATTGTAAGAATAGATCTTCGGAGAATTTAGAATTTTTTCACAATAAATTTAATAAATTTCAAATGAAATATCATAAAAAGGAGATTCTCATTATAACTCAAAAACAAAAAAAACTCACCATACACAAATTGTATACTTAAGATAAGTACCCAAGTCGCATTCATCTCGAGGATTTTCAATAAAATCGACTAAAGATTACTAGTAGCTTTACTAATGTATTTTTCTATATTTTTTCGATTTTCCGAAAACCGGCTCCAACAGTTGAATCATACTACATAGTATTTGTATTACTTCTGAAAATGAATGTCGAATTGCGTATCAAATATTTATCTCAATAAATAAATTTGAAACATATCACCTAGAACTTTTTTTTATAAATTTAATTAATTTTACCTACTTATAAGTTTCAACTAAAGCGAACGCTTACCAGTTCAAACGATATCAAAATATTACATCTCTGATTACAGTAGAGACTACTTTTTCTCTCTTATGGGGTGCTTTGGTTGCGCCACTGATTAATTATTAAATTTAGAAGAAAAGCTTATATTTGTATAATGAATTTGTTTGAGGGTTTGAGGATTATTATATCTCTGGCTATCTATTATTATCTTTTTCTCACTCCCGCGCTGGCTAGAATTTTCTACAGTATAACTTTAAATTTTTTACTTAATTTGAATTTAAAAATATTCGGCCCTTCCTTAATTCTTCTGTCATGGAGCAGCCTCCCTTTCATTATACAACTGTTCAAACATATTTATCATAATTAGTTATACAATTAAATTAAATAATTAAACATAATTAATTAAATATACAATATTATAATGATTTGAATATAAACAGAATTCTGCACAGTAGATTTATAACAGACAATCGACAACTCATATCTACATATATAAGCTTGGAGATATTTTTTTTATTCATTAAACACGTTTATTAATAATATTAATAAATTGATAAATTTTCCACAAAGAGCCTTAATTTATTCAAAAATTTTTTTATTAGACGGAAAAACCTAGAGAGCTTTTAATTCAATTTCTAATAAATTTATATGAAAAAAATAATTTCCTGTTTGTTTAAATAGACAATATCATGTTAAATAAAATATCAGCCAATCTTTGGTAAAGAAATGGGCATGAAAATTTGTCAATCCACTCAACTAGAATTAATTGTATTTGTAATTAAGAAGATAGAGTATTTGACATGGGAATTTTTAATAAAAATATAACATAGGTCCTTTGGTTAAATGAAGTATAGGTCTACAACTTGACTTTTGAGGCGATTTTGTAGTAAGATTATTTTATTTAGAGATGTTCTTCTCTCCGAAAAAGTACAATATCTATCTAAGCTACGTATATTATTTTATTTATTCTTATGAGCTCTCTTATCAGATATCAAGACTCCAAGCTAGAATAAAATTAAAAATTACGATTAAAGACCAGATTATACTGCCAAGTTCTGAAATATGTGGAAAAAAATAACAAATATAAATAAGGAAAATTAATACAAAAAAAAAAAAAAATAGTTAATCTAAAAAAATCGTGAATAAAAATAAAAAATAAAAATTAGTTATTGAAAGAGAGGAGAATCCCAATACAAGCATTTCATAAACCAAACAAATCTTTTTTGTTTTTAACAAATTTTGGGGCTGTATTTATTTATGCGATATTCTCTGAGAATCAAGCTCGGAATCTACAAACAATCCGCGTCAACCATGTACTTCTTGCATCAAGTCAACACATGTAATGCAAGAGAGGCTAGAGATCCCGGGTTCAATTTTCGGAAACTAGGACTATCACTATTATAAATATTCATATATATTATTCAAGGGTGCGGCGCGGGAACTTGTTTATTTTAAACATTCATAAAACAAAAAGTATTGGAGATATCTAAATTTTTTTTTTTTTTTAAACATAGTGGTAGGCCTACATTTAAATGTTTTTTTCATTGCTTTTTGAAATGGATATCTTGAAGAGGGCCACCGTCAAGGGCGGATACAGGGGGGGGTAAAGGGGTTAATTACCCCCCTGAGATTTGAAAAAAATACTTTTTTCGAAAAAAAAATGTATTTTTAATGTAAAATTTTAAAAATTAATACTTAAAAATTTGATTTATATTTATATTCTGGCAAACAAGTACAGAATGCACCTTTAAAATTACCGAAATTAAGAAAAAAAATGTGTGCTTTGCGACCAGTCACTCCAGATTAACCCCCTCCCCCGAGAAACACCTCTGGATCCGCCACTGGCCACCGTTGTGCTCAAAACGTTGGGAGAGTGAAATTCGAAGTTTTGACCAGCATTTCCGTGTCGATCTTGGCGATATCATCACGAATATTGTTCTTCAGCTGATCCAGTTTTTGGTATAATATTTTGTTATTATAAAGATTTTCAAAATAAGTTTAAAACTTGTCAACTCACGTATCTAGACAAAATTTGTCTCGACCTAGAAAAGATGATTTTTTTCTCATAGGTAACCTAATAAATATTAATTGTATCATTTCAAAACATTTCTCATACACCTATATATTTATATGATATACCCCTAAAATCGGACTCAGCCTTCGAATTGTCAATAATAAAATAAATTATTGATAGGTCATTGAGGTTTCCTAGATTAGAAATAAATCTTCTATAATTTATTATCTTATTTTTTATTTATTTATCAAGAAAACTGGATTTCCCTAGGAATTTTTGGGACTTATAACTTATCTTCAGATTAAATATTGTAATAAAAATATTAAAATAATTTATAAATTTTCATGCATAAATAACTATTAAAGATAACTTTTACTAAAAGATAAAAAATATTAAAAGATTTAAATAAAGAACGTTTTAGGCTTAAGCAGTCAGATATTCATTTTTTAAGATAAATGCACTTTTTACTTTTGTCCGTTCTTTTTTTTCCCTCTTCTTACTTAAATTAAATATATGCCTATAATACCACCATTGGAAAAGTATAGTATATAAGTAGAATCGCGAAAAAATCAAGTAATTCAAAAATTTGTCAAGAGATGTCAGAATGGTAGCTAATAATATTTAATGCATTTGGTTGATTTTCATTGATCTTTTAACAATAAATACTTTATAAATGTAATATATATTATATATCTTTTATAAAAGCATAAAAATATATAAATATAGGCTAATACTATATCGGCTGTTAGACTAGTCTGCCATCTATTGCAATACTTAACTAATTTGACAGTTGATTTTTAAATAAATCATCTAAGCTTATTTTAAAAATATCTTAATTAATATTTGATTAATAATTTTTTTTTTTTTTTTTTAAAAACATTCACACTTTTTTCTCATTCACACTCACATTCACACACCCATTCACACAGTCTTTTCGGCAACTTAGGCCATTTAAGACTTTGACGATAACCGTTATATTAATAATATATATATTTGGGGTCCAGGCATTTTTATTTAAGTCATTTGGTATCCAAATGCCTTAAATAAAATTATCGGACTGCCTGGGGTCCGAACCCGCGACGTTCGGTATAGAAGGTAGGCACGCTACCAACTACTCCAAGCCCCGTGGGCATTGATTAATAATAACAATAAATTCATTTTTAAATTAAAAAATAATTAAAGATTATTGGGACAGATTGTTTTTTTGTATTTGCTTGATAACAAAAAAATTAATTACGATAATTTTTTAATAAGTCATTAAAAAAATTATAGCTCGATGACCCAATAATCTCATATTAATTTAATTCATTAAAAAAAAAAAAAAAAACCGCATTCAAAAATTCCTTATGATAGTCTAATTTTTTTTTTAAAAGTACGCTTAGACGTCGCTCCCAAACCCCCTTAAGTAGAGAGCTTTATCGAATATAGGCGTAACTTATTACAAAATATCTCCACTAACTTATAAAATTATTTTTAATTATAATAGATAAAATGGTAATCAAATAAATCCTTGGATTAAAACAATTAAAAACTTGTTTTTAGATAATAAATGATGATAAACGTGTCAGGGCCCGGTGCGAGCGCCCTGACTTTGGCTCTGACGCCTGACAACAATTGAATTAGTATTGGTAATATTTTCTATCATATCAACTTTCCACAAATATTATCTTAAGAATTTCATGGAAAGAAAAGAATAATAATTTTTTGGGTTATTTTTTGTTATTAATTAATTATTTATCATTCTCCTATTTCTTAATTATTTATTTAACAAGAGAATAGAAATTGTACCATTTATTCTAAGAAAAATTCAATCGTTCACCTTAGATTAAATATCATTATATCAAGTAAATGTAATTATGAATATTATAAGATAAACAATACTTATTGAGATTTAAACAGAGTTTAAGATATTGAGATTAACTCTCATAATTTATCATTAACGTCATTCAATACCACTTGTTTATGTTCTTAGAATGTCTTAATTTCATTTTTCTGCTCGTTTCTCACTAGATTAATTTTCATCTTAAAAATTTATTATAATTTCGTGAGTGTTGATGGTAATAGAGGGTTAGCATCCTGTCTCAGTCTCCGGCGAAAAAATTTATTACAATTGAAATTGCCTGTTTACCTATCAATTGAAATAAATAAGGACCTGAAAAATTATAAACAAATTTAAAAAAAGTCATTTCTTACCGAGTTTTTCTCCCAATAAGAATTACTTTTTTTGGCCGATTTTGATTAAAAGCTTATTTTCACGCCCTAGGTGGGTGTCTAACTTAAATATAAAATTTCAATTTAAATTTTCTATATTATCCGTCTATTTGGTAAATATATTTATTTATTTCTATGGACGGATAATACGCAAAAGTATTTATTTTGTTGGCCGATATCCTTATAATACCATTGATTATTCTTACGGCCATTTACAAACAAAAAAATTTATTTTTAATTTGAAAAATTAATACTTAAAAATTTGATTTGTATTTATATTCTGGCAAACAAGTACAGAATGAGCCTTTAAATTACCGAAATTGAGAAAAAATTCTGTGCTGTGCGACCAGTCACATCAGATTACCCCCCCCCCCCCCCCCGAGAAACACCTCTGGATCCGCCCTTGCATTTGGATACCAAATGGCTTAAATAGAAATGCCTGGACCCCCCAATAGATATATTAAACATACGAGTATCGTTTAAAGTCTTAAATAGTCTAAGTTGCCGACGAAAAGACTGTGTGAATGTGTATGTGAGTGTGAGTGTGAATGAGAAAAAAGTGTGAGTGTTCAAAAAAAAAAAAAAATAAAATAAATAAAATCTTGAACAACAATCCATATTTTAAAATATTGATAAATATCTGCATTACTTCACTTCCTTAGAGTAGAGGTAAAAAAATTTTTCTTTCATTCTCTGAGTCATTAGTTCGTTTCTCATCCTGAGATAAATTTAATTGAATTTAGGATAATACTTAATAAAATATTTTGCCATGAACTCTCTCTGTTGATATTGGATAAATATAAATATTTAAAACATTTGAAATATCGAGAAAAATTGCTATAATATCTTTTATCTCGATGAATTGGAAATAAAAACAAAGATAAAAATAGTAGACTACATTAAAAAAAATTTTTGAAATCGGGAGAATTTAAGAAAAAAAACTCTGAATGGAGACGACCCAAATTCTGAAGGGTCTCCATAGATAAATCAAAACCCTTGTCTCAGGGCTCCAAGGCCGTCAGCAAACAAAATGGATTACATTAATCAGTAGTAAACTAAATAGATGAGAGATTAAGAAGTTGATAAATTAATTGCATCATTTGGAGATAAAATATTACCTAATGAATTCCTAAAAACTTCTTTAAAATATTTTCTTCAGGGAATTTTATTTTACAAAAGTTTGATAATAGATTATTTTCTATGGATTTCGCCAATTGCGTTGCGAAAAAAAAAATCAATTTAAATATTTTATTAATAAACCTAATTTCTACTTTTGAAAAAAATTTATTCAAATTATAGTGATTGTCAATTTATGTCTAGATGCCTCAGATACCGAAAAAATAAAAACATACTATCTTCTATCATATAAAAGCTAAAAAATTTAAAAATTATATGCAGAGTATTATTCTAAAATTAAATCAACCTAATTGGTTATACCTGTTTTTTATGTATAGGAAGCTGAAATTTAGATTTTTTTATGATACAAAATCGACCATCCTAACTGCCAATGGATTCGCTTCCCAGAATCATATTTATTACGGAGTATTAGTCCTATATTTTTGTAGATTCATGCAAAAGTAATTTTTTTCAGCTGAATGAGCAATTTTTTTAAATATTTTTTTTTTTTTTTTTACAATTTTTAGCAATTTTTTCTTTAGAAATAAACTTTTATTTTAATATAAATTGTACATTGTAATTGGACCGTTTATTTTGAAAGTAGTGTAAGTCCATTTTCTATTGTTTCGAGAAAATGAAAGGTTAGCACATCTGTTTATTAAAAAATCAATTTACCGACCAATTTTCAATTGTACAAAACATGGGAACTTTTAAAGAAATTTACCACTAGCTAGTTATACATAGAAAATTTACATTAATTTAAGCATAAATTATGTGATATCTCATTTTTTTTTTTAAATGGACTTACACCACTTTCAAAATAAACGGTCCAATTAATGAAATTACAAACAAAATAACCACGATAAAAGAATCTGGAAATTCCTTGCCAAATTTTGTCTTACAAACTAAATACTCTGGAATATTCTAAGTCGGAAAGTTTTCCATTCTAAGGTTGTTGAACTTAAAAAATTTGTAAGATAATTTTTTACTTTTAAATTTAATAAATTCTGTTTCTGAATTTACGGTTCAAATTAGAGTTATTACAAAAATGTATTCAATAATTGATGCCTAAAGAGACCAGAATTAAAAAGTTAGTACTTACCCTCAGAGGCGTACCGAGGCAGCTGGGGGCCTGGGGCGGAACTAGAAGAGAGGGCCTTATATTGAATTTTTTTTTGGGGGGGGTGGTCATCTTTAAATATCCCTCTCCTCCATACACAAAAAATATTTTTAAAATACCATATATCCCTGAACCCCAAGGGCCCCGGGGCCTCTCAAAGAGAAATTTTCATTAAATTTTGTTTTTACTTGAGCCCTGAGGGCCCCGGGGCCTCTCAAAGGGAAATTTTTATTAAATTTTGTTTTTACTTGAGCCCCAAGGGCCCCGGGGCCTCTCAAAGAGATATTTTCATTAAATTTTCTTTTTTTTTTATTTAAATTTTCCCATTTTTACTTGAGCCCCAAGGGCCCCGGGGCCTCTCAAAGAGAAATTTTCATTAAATTTTCTTTTTTTTATCTAAATTTTCCCATTTTTACTTGAGCCCTGAGGGCCCCGGAGCCTCTCAAAGAGAAATTTTCATTAAATTTTCTTTTTTTTTATCTAAATTTTCCCATTTTTACTTGAGCCCCAAGGGCTCCGGGGCCTCTCAAAGAGAAATTTTCATTAAATTTTCTTTTTTTTTATCTAAATTTTCCCATTTTTAATTGAGCCCTGAGGGCCCTGGGGCTTTTCAAAGGGAAATTTTCATTAAATTTTTTTTCATAAATATATGGGGCCTATACCGGCTCGGGGCCTGGGGCGGACCGCCCCCCTCGCCCCCCCCTCGGTACGCCACTGCTTACCCTCTCGAAAATCCCTGAAGTCCATTTCTTCTTTATATCCTCCATTATTATTATTTGAGGAATTGGTATAATATAATATCATTTTAATTAAAGGTTTTTGACCCCGAAGAACAAGAGCCTTGATGTATTCCGGATAGACATCGGTACATGAATATTTTTACAGAAATATAATTATAAAATTAAATTTAAATGACATGTGAAGTTAGTAAATATGTTTTCATACTTAAAAAAAACAATACCTACTAACTACTGTTGGTAATTTTTCGCTTATCATTTCATGGTCGTTTTATGATAACTCTCTTTTTGAGGTCGAACATAAATAAATAAATCTGATGTGACTGGTCACACACTCGCAACTTTCTCTTGCCTTCGGTAATTGAAAGTTGTATTCGGTGCTTGTCACACCGAATTTTTGTGTCGACATATATTTAGTTCCCAGTAATATATTAGAATCCAAGAGGTATAAGAGTAAAGCTACAAACTTTTGAGGGCAAAACGAGTATATACATTTTAAAGAGCATCTAAAAAATAATTTTATTTATTTTATTAATTTGAATTAAAATCGTGATTTTGAAAAAATCGAAAATAACTAAAAAGTACATCAATAAAGTACTAGTACTCTTTGGCCGATTTTATTTACAGGTTTATATTCTTGCCTCAGGAGAGTAATCTTAAACATAAAATTTCAATCTCGTAACTCATTTCCTTATACTTTTTTCCTGCATTATTTTTTCCACATACACACACACACAAACTTGCAGACATCATTTTGTGGGACGCACTTTTTTGGACTCAAGCGGCCTGATAAAGTGTATTTGCATTAGCAATCTAAATAAAAAAGATTCGTCCCTTGCTACTTTATATTAGAAACTATCGGATGAAAAAGAAGCTTTTTGTCTGACGCCAAGGGGCTCACTTTTAATATATTCTATTTTTTATATTAATGAAATTAAACAAATTATCTTAAAAGTAGCGGATTTTTCTTTTTTCTATAATAAAAAAATTTTGTTATAATTAAAAAAAAAAAATTGTTACGAGATCAAAGTCGATGATTCTAATGCTTTGGAAAGTTCGTATTTAAATCTAATTGAGATGGAAATAAATAAATCTTTTTCCTCATTGGCAGAAACTTGTTTTCTCTTCTCCTTTAACAACTTGGAGAATAAAAAATCTTCAGATTTTTTGCCAATTTTTTTTTTCACTTACTACTTTTTTCAATCTCCTTTTTTTGGCTTATTTTACTACTCTCTTTGATATTTATTATTATCTTTGAATGGCTAATTATATGAATTGTTTACACACAGGTGTCAAATCATGAATAATATTATTGTCAAACACTCCAAATAAGAGCGATAATTCATAATTTATTAGATATTCGATGTCTTTCTTGTATAATTAATTTCCAGTTACTTTTCTATATTTTTTACCTGGAAATAAGTAATCCAACAATTAATAATGACTGGGGGCAATTAACAAAATAGTATAAGTAAGGTAAGCAATCAAATTTATAGGATTCATAGAATTGCTCCGGTTTTATTTAATGTACCGGTCCTTATTCTTGATTTGTAAAGATCCTCAGATGTTAGCTAAGATACTTGTTGAAATTTTTTAATTTAATTCCATTTATTATTTTCTTTGTCAAATGGACCGAAACCAGTTTCTGATCTAATAAATCCTGATAATAAAATATTGTTTACTTTATTTAATTAATCTCATACGCCTGCAACATTCTTCAAGCATAGTATTTTCTAATTAGTCTGATGATAATTTCGTGCACTGTGATATTATTTTTTTGATATTAGTTCCTGGTCTTCATTCAAGAAAACTGTGATTTATCTGTTTAATATACATCACTATTCTGTGGTCTTTTTTAGTTATAACTAAATAATAAATAAATTCAGAAAGAGCTCCATTTGAACTGGAGCTGTAAGCTTGATTCTGTGTTCATTTCAGAATGTAAATGCTAGATGTAAGAGCTTTACGATTGTATCTGAATATATAGATCTAGCTGTCAGAATAAGAGACCGAATCATATTATTTTTTTATTTTGTAATTGAAATCAAATCACAGGATTCAAATAATAATTAAATAAAAAGTACAATTTAATTTACTAAATCCACTAAGGAGTAGTTAGTATATACACACATAAATATGTCTACATCCTCAAAGTCAAAAAGTACAATTTATTATTTTTAGTTTATTTAGAAATTTTAAAAAAGAAAAATACTTAAGTTTGACAGAGGGAGAAAAAGGAAATCGGACAAATTTTTTCTATTGGTAAAATAAATATTCAATCCTTTCTTAATTATTTAATAGAATCTCATGTCGATTAGAACATTATCCTAATCTCATGGACACACATCTTTGCTTACAGTGAAAGCTTATATAGCCTAAAAGAACCGAAGATTGACAATTTCGTCCGAAACGTCACCTTCGGCTTTGGCATTCAATTTATTTAATGTACTTTCTCTTCCCAATTAAAAAATAAAATACAATTTCCTAAATTAAAAGATTGTCCTTGATAGAAGACGATAGTCATTGTAGCCTTAAACATACAATACAATATTAGAGACTCAATCAACATTCGACTTTTTTTGCACTCCAATAACAAAAACAATTTTAAAAATGATTTGATAATATTTCTATTTGACGAGTGATTTTAAGTTTTTTTTTTTTCCAGTTTAGACCAGTTACAGGAGGTTTACTCAGGAAATTAGAATCAAATTATCTGTATTTATTTATTTTTTTTTATAATTGATGAGAAAAAGTAAAAAAAATTTGATTGACAGGTAGAGATTAATTAATTTTACTTTTTTTTTATTGAATAAATTATTAAAGGTTTCATTTATCTCTAGAATTATTGACCTTTACAAATAAACAAATAGGAATATTTATGTGTGCATATACTAATTGCGCCTCTACGCCTCAGTGGATTTTAGCCATTGGAGTCCCGTTAATAGGAAAATATACGTAGCCTACATATTTCGGTAAATTCAGAAAGTATGTAGCGAGGTTTTTATTCGTCTTTTATTATTCATCAACATTCTAGGGCCCCCGTACTTTTTGATTGAAAGGGCAAAAGTCCGGCGTGTATGGGACGCTTAACAAGTATAGGTCAGAGGTTCGTTTCTCGTCCTGGTAATAAAGATTTATTCAAATTATATTGGCTTCCAATTAATAAGGAAGTTGTCAAAATGGCCTCAGATGCCTCAGACTTTAGAATTAAATCAATTACTTTCAATTATTCAAAATTTATTTAATTTCTATTCAAAATTACTATAATATGCTCTCAGGAGCTACTCAATTACTCATTTTATTTAAAACCTTTCGAACTGCCAAATTAAAAATTTTGCAATTCAAATTAATCATTATGTATATTATCAAGTTTATGAAAGAAGAAAAAAAAAAAAAAAGAAATGTCTTCGTCAGCGGAACAAATTTTTATCATTTAAACCCTCTTTATAAAATATGCCAAGATTGGCATTTTCAGTCACATCTTCAATTAGTTACGGCATTGCAAAAAAAAGTAATTTAAATAAAATAAATTTTATTGATTAATTCTGTAATTATTCATAAATTTATATATATATAGTCTATATATATATATATATTTTTTTTTTTTTTTAACACACCCACTTTTTCACACACAAACACACACAGTCTTTTCGGCATCTCCAGCCATATAAGACTTTTACGATATCCGTATTTGATTAATAAACATATTTGGGTCCAGGTATTCTTATTTAAGCCATTTCGTTTCCAAATGGCTTAAATAAAATCATCGGACTACCTGGAGTCCAAACCCGCGACTTTTGGTGTACAAAGTTAGCACGCTAGCCCCTACACCAAGCTCCGAGGGCTATAAGACTTTTTACGATACAGTATTTTAATTTAATACCATGGTACATATATCGGGGGTCCAGGCCTATTTATTCAAGCCATTTGGTATCTAAATGTTTTAAATAAAATCATCGGACTGCCTGGGACCCGACCCCGAGACCTTTGGTAGGGAAGGCCAGCACGTTAGCAGCTACACCAAGGGCCGAGAGAATTTTTCTTTATTTATTGGTAAACATACAGTATAATAGATATCTGAAAATATTTTCCTTGATATTCAATAAAAAACAAAGTAGTCTACAAATACAAACACATTATACGTAATTTCTTTTATGCTATACTTTTACCTTGCAAAAACTATCGATAAAGAGAACAAAATTACTTATATAACTTATTCTTTATAAATAATCGACATTGATTAATAATATCAGATATCTACAGTTAGATGAAAATTTATTTAAAACAAACGTAAATATGGATGGAACTTTTTTATTTTATTTAAACCGTATACGGCGATCTATTTAGAATAGTTTAAATATTATTTTGAAAAAATTTCCACTCATGAAATTTCTTATAACAAGTCGTTAAAATCTAATCTTTCCCTTGCTATTCTTAAATCGATTCTTTTAATCTCCATTTAAACTCTCATCTTGATGCCATACAAAAAGATTAATCTCAAGTAGAGACTCGGTTTGTCCTTTTAGCCGAAAGATTAATATGACCTCCTATCTGTTCGTTAGGGAAAAGAGGTCATAAATTTGCATTCAATTTGGCAAATAGACCTATTTCAATATTTAATTCTATTTATATCAGTTTATACTAGTTTGCACTTGAAAGGATTCATAAAATTACATGTAGCTTATCTTATTTCTAACCCTTCTATTCAATAAATTATTATATTGTTATTTTCAATTGGTGAAGTTACATATAAAACTACCCTTTGAATTTAATCAGTAAACTTTGGGATCGTAAATTACTGTAATTATTAAAGAGAAAATCACTAAATTTAATTCGTTAAAATAATCTTTAGATTTTACAAAATTAAAAAAAAAAAATACCTCTTTTCGTTTGTTTGCCATTTCTTTTTTAAAGACCTTTAAATCAGCAAGAAATATGAAATTTAGTTTATTGACACAATATTTTGAAATTAAAACAAGGCAAAACATGAAAAATCAAAATATCTCTAACTTTAGTAAAATATTCTCCAAATACTTACAGTATTGCAATATTCTATTAATAATTATGAAGAGCACATGTTAAAAAAAATTTTTTTGAATAGGCCTATTTTACAAAAAGAAATAATTTATAATCCAAAATTTCTAGTAATGTAAAAAATAGAAAATAACGCCAAAGTGTTGATAAAAAGTTATTTTCCTCTTTTTAGAGGAATAATTTTTTTGGCCCGGGGGGGGGGGGGAGGGGGAGGAGAAAAAAAAAAAAAAAAAGGAATAATTTAAATTAAAATTTTTTTTAAAAATAAATTAGATGTTTTAAAATTGGCTCACACAATAAAACAATACATGACCTTTTGGTCTTGAATGACTCATGTTTAAAAAAACAAAAAGAATTTTTGCTTACTTTTTCCTTAAGGATTTTTTATACAAAACATTAATGGAAAACTGTTTTCCTCCTCAGATGTTAATTTCATTGGTTTCAAATTGTCTCTCCCCAAATAAAAAAAAAATCCATTTAAACATGGGTTGCGAAATGAGAACACGCCCCAATTCCTTTTGAAAAAATAATAAAAGCTAAATTTACGCTATATATTAAATATAAGTATCTGTGAAAAATTTTAAGATAAAATTAATTAAAATGAAATTGAATTTCAAATGACTTAAATAACGGTTATTGACTTCTAACAGAGATTCTCAAATTGTGCCCTGGAGCAAAGAAGCTGTTTGCTTACAGAGCTGTCTTCAATTTGATTCTAAAATATGTGCTAATTTATCAGTAGGGGCTACTTATTGCAAAAAGATTTTGTTTATTAAACTGCAACCGCTTCTTTTAACATTAAAAGTAGGTAAAATAAAATTCATCATGATATGTTTCCCATATACGTATAAAAACTTAATACGTATTTCAGCATCTTAGACCATATACAGTCCCCAGTAAAAATGTTTAAAAATGATTGAGGGATCCACAGGTCCGCAGAAGGTCTGCATAGTGAACCTTTAGGGACACACAGGGATATACACCCTTAGTACACGCACACACAGTAGATCGAAAGTTACTAGAAGAAAAATGTGAGTCCCTGGTGCGGGCGTGTGTATCCCTGTGTGTTCCTAAAGGTCCTGCTGCGAGCGTGTGGATACCTCGATCATTTTTACTCTGAATAGTCTATACGACACTCATTATTTAAATACGATATGAATCCGGACACATTTATTTCTACCATTTGGTATCCAAATGTTTAAAATAAATTTATCGGTAGGCCTGGGATCCGAACCTGCGCCCCTTTAAATTATCCATAACTCTCTAGACCACGGAAGGGGAGGGGGGGCGGGATAGTGTGTCATCTTCAAAAGTAATACAATTTATTATTAGAGTATCGAAATACGTATCAAGTATTTATACCTAAAAGTAGGCTATATTGAAATTTATAATTAATTTTAATTTATTTTACCGAAAAAAATATTAATTTAAAAATAAATAGTAATTTGACTTATTTAAATTAACTAAGTAATATATAAATAGTAGAAATATATATTAAGAGAAGAGAATAAATACAAATCCTCCCCTTCCCCTCTTCTGGGAGGGCGATCATCTGAATCTGGTCTTTTGCTGCATTCTATAAGACGCCGAGAGTCATTTTTCCCTTATGTTTCCACTTTGCTTTCATTCAATAGTTTTGTGCACTTAATAATAAACAAATCACACAGAAGACAAACTGTCTGTCAACTTGATTAAGTTGAATTTATCCTTCTAATTGATTTTCAAATAAAAGTTTTGACGTTTATTTTCTTTTTAATAATATAGCCAGCCTTCTACTTGCTAGATTTTATATCCTTTATTTATTGTGTGAGAAATTTATTAAGTGGACTTATATCATTTCATGATTCTACCTGTAAATAAATGAATAAACAAATTTGGTAAATTGAAAAAAAAATTTTGCAGGCAATTGCTAATTAAAAACAAAATATTCAGGTTATATTTATTTTTCTCGTGCTGATGCAGTGCCTTGACTAAGACCTGTCCAAACTTTTTGTGACTTGTTATAGGTGATGTTCTGTCCTTGGATTGTCAAAATTCCTCTCTCTTGATTGGTTGCTCGCTCGCAAAGATCTTTTGGTTGATATCAAATGGATCAAAGGAATTAATCCCATGGAAAAGAGACATTCTCTTTGCTTCCCCTTATTCATCGTAGTCAAGAGTCACCTTTTGTTTGAATCTCTAATGATGTGTATTGTCAAACTCAAGGAGCCAATAACAAATGGTTAATAATGCCTAGAACTTTTGTTGTTTTCTGGTTCATTCTTTTCAATGATATTCATACATAGAGAGCCAGGAACAGACCTTGTCTTGTTCTGAAATTCATGAATTCAATTACTCTAAATGAACTTTTTTGTAAATAAGAAAAGTTTTTTTTTTTTATTTATAATGATGGAAAAAGTTCATTAACTAAATCGTCTTTAGAAGTTCTACAATTTAATTTTTCATTTGATTTTTTTTGTATCAAAAACTATCTCTTAAATTCAGGGCCACAGCCAGGGAGGAAAATATTTTTACAAATGTAAAAAATATTTTGTATTCTTTAAAATTTATTCATTGGGAATAATGGGAGATTACCTCTCGGATCATCCTAACAAATGTAGAAAAAACTGGGAAAAAAAAACAATAGAAAAATCGATCATTTTTAATGAATTTTTTGCAACTTAAGGAACAAAATTCTTCCCCACATCCCCCCTTTGGATCCAAATGTTCACGTCTTTGAACTTTTCACCTCTCTATATCTTCAGAAGAAATATTAAGAATAAAATATTCCTTTTCATCCCTCCAAATTTAACTCATGGATGGCCCTAAGATTAACGAAAAGGGGTGGAAATAAGTAGAGGGCTCCTCCCTGAAAGCGGTACTTGGTAGGGTAAAACAGAGGTCATATTTAGATTAAGGAGGTAATTTTACTTAAGAATCTGAAGGAATTATCTCGGGGCTCAAAAAAAAGAAAATTTATTTTGCCGAGTAGTGTAAATTAGGGATGAAACGATACGAGTAAATACAAGTACTTACTCGATACTTTTCTTTCGATACCAAGTATTTTTGTAATCGATACTTTGGAATCAAGTACCAAGTAAGTATCGGTCAAAAATACTCGTATCGATACTCGGTCCACGTATGCGATAATTAATTCGGTAGGAAGAACATTTACGTACATTTGTTCTTATTTACAATAGAAATAAGTGGAATGGTTTGTACTACTGTATTTTAATTTTTATTATTTGCGTGTTCAACAGGGAAACATCTTGAAAAATCTGGTGTGACTGGCGCACAGCACACAACTTTCTCTTACCTTCGGTAATCGAAAGTTGTGTACTGTGCTTGTCACACCAGATTTTTTGTGTCGACATATATTTAGTTCCCGACAGTACGGAACATATGAATTCAAGATGTAAAATTTATAAGTATGGGAAAATATTTATATTTTGTTACCATGGCAACCATTTCTCCTATCTTCCCTATGAAATACAAGAGTAAAGTGGTCTTCAGAAGATTTCAATCGCAAAATGAGAATATACATTTTAAAGAGCATCTAAAAAATAATTGATTTTTGAATTTTAAAAAAAATCGTTGGAGCAAATTTTGAGAAAATCGAAAAAAACTGAAAAAGTACATCAGTAAAGTACTAGTACTCTTTGGCCGATTTTGATTAAAAGCTTATTTTTCCGGTCCCGGGGGGTGTTTAACTTAAATATAAAATTTCAACCTCATAGCTCAATTCCTTCATGCTTAAAATTGAACACACACCCACCCACCCACACACCCACCCACAGACAGACCATGTCGCAAAAACCACTTTTTTGGATTCAGGGGACCTCAAAACGTGAAGATCCATCAAAATCTCGACATCGAATTTTTGACATGAAACCAATACTTTCTCTCTATATATATATTGCATATATACATAGGTAAGAGAAAGTAAAAATTATTATTTTTGGGTAGCACTTCTAAAACTGAATTTTTTTCTTAGTCGTAATTGTTTTTTTTTTTTTTTTTTTCTCCAAAAACTTGATGTTTTATGGCTGTGGAGATTCAAATCAAGATCAGGGACTTTGAAGCCAGGAGATTAAATAAAAAACTTTTATTTAATTTTCTATTTGCCAACGTTTCGGTCTCCAATCACGACCTTTATCAGGGCAAGTATTGTCAATTATACACGATCTTAGGTATTTTTTAATATTCATTGTAATTAAAAATATACAATTTATTTTTACTTTGATATGTACAAAAATATTATCTTATACTTGCTACTCGGAGGTCTCTGATGATGAAGGCCGTGATTGGCGACCGAAACGTCAGCAAATAGAAATTAAATAAAAGATTTTTTCTTTAATCTCCTGGCTGCAAAGTTTTTGCTTATCTTTAATTGTACGAAAAAATTGACCGATACGAGTAAGTATCGATACTTTTCAATCGATACCGAGTAGGTACTCGATACTTTGCGACCGATACCAGTACCGAGTAAAAGTATCGATACCTCGGTGGTATCGTTTCATCCCTAAGTGTAATCAGCCAAATAAATTATAAAAAATATAATTAAGGAACAACAGATTCTGGTGCGATATTATTTGGGACGGGGTAATTCTAAGTTGTGACATAATATTTGTAGGGGGGTTTGTTTATATATGACTAACTGTGACAGGGGTCGTCAAAAATGGCGTGACGTATGTGTGGACGACCCCTTACTACGGGGAGGAGACAATTTGAGGGAAACTTTGTTTTGGGTTTTGTTGGGGTTTAGACTTAATTGCACTGTATTAATACTAATAATCTCATATGACTCTACTATAAGACTCTGGCCACAAATTTTTAATATGTTTTTATTACATCTTTTTAATTTGATTTCACAAACACGAATTTATAACACATCCACTTATATTTTAATAGCATCTAACTTACCATATGACAAAAGAAAAATCTTCAATTAAAAAAATATTATTAACACCAAACTGTCTGTCACTGGTGACATGCCTCATTTCAAGTGAAATTACTCATATTTAATTTAAAAATTTTATATATTAAATAGATTAACAATTTTTTACTTTTATTTCTTATAAGATTACACTTAATTTGAAACAGACTCGACAACGCCTGATGTATGGGCATCCATCACATCTCCTCTTTTCTTTTAGACTCTCGCAGGAACTTGATAAATGCTTCTATTAAAAAAAAAATAAATAATCCTCTTTATGTTGACTAGACTGTTTTAATTTCAAAAGAGTTTTCTGGATTTAACTTCAAAAATATAAGGGACAAACAAATTTTATTTTTATATATCAACGGTTTATATTTATTGACAAATGCAAGAGTTGGCCATTGAATTTTCGGACTTTCGCCACTACGATTCTCAGCAGGCGATATATTAGGGAAAGTAAAGGTATATCTCTACAGTCCTATGTGAGTGCATCTCAGATTGTAAATTAGATTTTAATTTAAGAAAAATAAACGAAAAAAGATGACAACCTTTGGTAAGCAATCATGTTGGAAGATGTTTCAAAAAAATTTTTTATATAAATTATTTTTAATTTCAATAAATGTTTGTTGGCTGCAGGTCGCGAAAAAGGAGGCGATTGACTTCCGAAACGTGGACTAAGAGAATTAAAAATTTTTTTAAAACTTCCTGGCAGTAGATCTCCTTTCCTTAAGAATTAGAATTGAATTTTATTCTGTGGACACCCAGAATCAAATAAACACAATAAACTTTTTTAATAGATTGGTGTTTTGCTATCATAGATAAGATACATTTTTGAAAAATAAGTGCCAACTGCAACAAATATGATAAAAATAGCTACTAAATTAAAATTAAATATACAAATTAAACACTAGGTTATTTGTTTCAAAAGTTTTATTAATTAAAAAATTAACACTTGATACGTATTTCGACAATTCCTTGTCATCATCAGAAGTGATTACATTCTAATACATGAAAGTAGATACAGCATATAATATATATATATATACACTAGAGGCAGTGGTACCAACTGCAATTAATAAAACCTTTGAAACAAATAACCTAGTGTTTAATTTGTATATTTAAATGTTTCAACGAGAACCAACGGTCGAAAGTTTAAATCTTATAAAAATAGCTACGTTAAAAAAAGACTTAAAAATTGTTCATCTATAAATACTGTATGTATAATTGCTTAAATCCTTTTAAGCATTTAAACTTAATATTTCCTAATTATTTTAATAGTGTATTAAAAACGATTAAATTGTTTAGCAAAATGGTTTCGACTCTCTCTAAAAAAAAAAAAAAATTAATATCATAATTACTAAAAAGATAAAATTGTCTTTAATGTCCTCTTAACTGTGATGGCTTTAATAAAATCTTTTATCATCACGATTACATAAAGATTCGAGTTTGTAATTATGTCATCTGGAGTGTAATGTATTTTCTGGGCTTAAAGTCATAATTAATAAGTGATTAAATATGGCACATAATTAATTTAACAAACACTCGGAAAGGAATCCATTTTATCTCTCTTTTTGAATGAGAGCTTTGAGTGAGTGAAAACGAAAACGAAAACCTCACTGTGAAAGATGATGGAAATTCTTCATCAATTCATTCATTAAAACATGTCAGTCTTATGAAATATTTGTTTTCTTTAAGTTATTCTTTTCAAAGTGCAAAGTAAGTACTTGGATTTTATAATCGCTTATTCGCAAATCATTTATCTTCTTCTAATAAAATTAAAACTTCCTGATTTAAAATTCAAATCACTTGAGAATAAAAAATTGGAGAAAAAAGATAAAAATGAAACCAGTTATTTACCTGTCTTTTTGTTTTTAATCAATTCACTCAATTTAGATTGATCAATCTCAAACAATTCTTACACTCAAAACTTTTAGATTTTGTTTCTAGAGAAGCATACTATCAAATACATGTATATATAGATCACGAAGGTTTCTTTTTTTTCTTCTTAAAAAAAAATCACATAAAATTTTGTTGAAGTCTAAATGGATAAAATTGAATCTAGTAAAAAATTTCACTGACTTTTTTGTCTTTTGCAAAATTTTTACCTCAGACCTCTTCAAATTAAATTTCTTAGGATTTTTTTATTTCTCTTCTATGGTAGCAAATTTGTCTTTTATTAGTCAATGACTTCAGAGGTCATTAACCTTTTTAAATTAATTTTTTACCCTCGGGCTTTGTATAGGGGTTAGCGTGCTGGCCTTGTATACTAAGGGTTCGTATCCCAGGCAGATGTTTTTATTTAAGCCATTTGGATACCAAATGGCTTAAATAAGAATGCCTGGACCCTCAATATTAATTAATATAGGTTATCGTAAAAGTCTTATATGGCCAGAGCTGCCGAAAAGATTGTGTGTATGTGTGTGAGTGTTAATGGGAAAAATGTGAGTGTTTTTATTTAAATAATTTTTTTAATTTTTAACTCTTCAAACATTTTATTGCATTGTGGTTATTTGTATTTTTACATTGAAAAATTTTCAATACACAATGATCAGCATCCACAGTAATTATTCCAGAAGAGGGTAAAATATTTTCTGAAAATAATTGCATAAGCTTCAAAGACCTATTATGGCTAGGGGTGTTCGATTATGGAAAAAATAACCGATTATACCGATTAATTGATTATTTATTTATTATTTATTATTTTCCCATAATCAATTAAAGCCTAAAGCACACTTGGGCGCGTCGACAGTTTTGTGAGCTCGCACATTTGGGCGACGTTTTTCTGTCGTGACGATGGATTGTATTTGAAAATTCAAAATTCATTTAACAAAATGTCGTGTTCAAAGGAAGATCTCGTTATGAGAAAAAAAAATAAAAAAAATTAGCGAATTTAAACTGATTGATGATCTCAAAAAAGACAAAAAAAAATTCTTCAGGTATATTAGAATGACATAGGAAAAATTTTAAGAATTGCTCTCGGTGATGACACCTGATCTTGATTATCAAAATACCAAGTTCTTTCGAGCTATTGGTTATGAAAAAAGACTTACGTAAAAAACTTAAGTAAAACAAATAATAAGAAACAGAGAAATTCAATACAATTCAAATACAATTGCTATAATATAATGTGTTTTTTAATATCAATCATTGTTTGTTTTTTTTATTATCATTTGAATTGGATATCAATCAATTGAAATAAATAGGGAAGGGGTCTAAATGGCCTTCGGTGCCGGAAAAAATTGTTTTTTATTATTTATCAAATGGTATAGCCCTATTTATATAGGCCTATATACTGTATATTTACCTTTTAAATGTACCTATTTCAAGCACTGCTGTTGCAATTAATGACCAACCATGTGCTCCTGACACACCGTGACAAACAGTACACTTTAATTTTGTTTTCGGAAGGGCTCTGATCATTACCGACAGTCCCCGAGGACACACGTATACGATAGATTTGACGCTTCGCCCACATGCGCACACCTGGGCGGAGCGACGCGACACTTAACGCTTGAATGCCCTTCCGAGCATTCGGGCGACTTCGCGTCGCTACGCGTCGCATCGCTCCACCCAAGTGTGCGCTTTCCTATTGGAATCTATGTAAACTTCTCGTGGCGAAAAAAAAACTGTCGCGTCGCGTCGCCCAAGTGTGCTCTAGGCTTAAATCCATTTCATTCGATCTTTTTTTTCTTTTTAGTAAATTTTCCCCGCTATTTTTTACAGGGAAAAAATAATCGGGCCTTTTTTCATAATCGATTATGGGAAATAATCGATTATATTTTTTAATAATTGATTATTTTAAAGAAAATAATCGATATTAATATGTGTTTTGAAATAAAAAAAAAAATGGATTTATTTATATTCAAGATGTTATGAAAAATATCAAAGAACGATGCCTTGTTCTCGGCCCTCTATAACCCCATCTCTAAACTCTTAAATAATATTCGTTCGAAGTATTAATGGTTATTAGTTATTGATGCATGTTTTGCTAACAAGACATCAAGAATATCAACTAAAAAAAATACAATCATAAATCAATCATTGTTGATAACTGAGCGGAAAAATTCCCTGTGGATTGTTTGCTCATTCATCGTGATAATTCAAATCTATCACCGAGCGATTAATTTAAATAATTTTTATCAATTTCCATTTCAAATAACTCTAATAAACCCTAGACAATGCTTTTCTTAATTAAAATTTCCATCAATAATAAAAAAACGCATAAAATTAAATATGCAAAATTCTATTTTATTTTCAAGGTCAACCAAATATATATTTACTAATGCATTTCAACAATTTCGCTCTCAAATAAGACATAGGAGACTTTTAAGACGATAGGACGTCGAATATACAAGATCATGAATACCCCTATTATTTTATTATTTACACAATAGTTTTAAGTTAAAAAATTGATACTAAAAATATAATTTGCAAAATGCCCCACTTATTTTGTGAGGAAGTGTATATACTGTAGGTACTTCGTAATTTCACTGTACGAAAATTCAATCGTATGGGTACCTATTCTTAATTAAAAAAATAATAATAAAAATTAAATATGTTAACAATATGCAAAATGTTTCAAATATTCAACTTTAATTATGCAGTATTTATAAAATTTGCAAAATTATGCAATTTCGGTCCGTACATGTGACAAATAGAATGCATTTTCATAGAAACCCTGGCTTTAGCTAAACAGCAAAGAATTAAAATAAATTTCTTAACAAAACGTCCCTCATATTTTTTCAACTGATGATTGAACTCATTCGAAGCCTGATTTTTTCTTTAAATAAATGAAATGAACTCAAAAATTAGGCCTCTTTTCTTTTCTTACCGAAAAAAGAATTCTTTTTACTTTCTCTTTTTTATTTTTTTTATTTAACATTTGGCTTCGGAATCCAAATCTATTTGGCCAGTACAAAAGAATAAATTTTAATCCACTTATAATATAAAATATTTATTATAAGAGAACTATTATTATCTTATATTACAATAATGTATTGTAAATAATTTTCAGATGCGGATCAAAGGGGATTCATTCTGTTTTTGCATTTCTATTTTATTTCTACCTGCCTACTTAGTAAAAGCTTCAAAATTTGAAGGTACAAATTTTTCTTGCCTGATTATATCTTCCAAGATTAGCCTAATTATTTTCTCTTTATTCAACTAACTATAATTTAAATGGAAAATATAAAATTACACATATCAAATGGAAGATGAGTAAGAAGTAAAGTAGGGGTCGTGCAATCATCAACAGATTACAATAAGACAAACTCTTGTTTTTTGATTTCCAAGGCAAAAAAATATTTATCTGTCTGTCTGACATTGAAATAAAAATATTTAATTAAATGCATATGAATTTTTATCTATTATTTTTATTTTTATAGGAAATATTTAACTCTAATTTAACAGTATTGTAATTTCTCTCTAATATTCAAGCCTAGTTCAAGAAAATGCCCATCAATTTATCTCAACATTTATTAAATTTCTGAATATTTATATATTTAGGAATTAGATATCCTGACATATTTAAGAAGCTAGTTTACATTTCTCAATCATCAATAATGAGTAAATACTATTGTCTATTTGTTTTTTAACTAGTTATACACAAATAGAAATAGGTCTATACATCGAAAAAATTTATTTAAAAATGTATTTTAAAAAATGAATTCTTCAAGGACTGATCCCTTATTGCTAGAGGCCAAATAAATTAAAAAATTTTATTATTTAACTCTTTTAGGCAAAAAAAATAAAATATTTAAGTGAATTTGAAAATAATATTTGAATTATTTTTTAGATCAAAAATATTGGTTCACCGTTTCCAATAATGAATTAAATGAAAGACTGAATACCAAATTAAACCATGGCGTTGCTAAAAAACTAGTCATTTTTGTTGGAGACGGAATGAGTGTTACAACCGTAACTGCAAGTAGAATATACGCGAAAGGGAGTCCGGCCATCTCTCTTGGGAGAAATTCCCTTTTAGTGGAATTGTTACGTGTAAAAAAAAACTTCTCTTACGTCATACTTTCACACTTTATAATTCTTATATAAATTTTATATTAATGATCTCATACAAAAGTAATTAATTTGCCCTTTTATATTATGTCTCTTTAGAGAAGATGAAAATGGTAGAGATGTTTAAGTAATTTTTTTTTTAATTTAAACAATTTTTTTTTCTTCTTTTATACTAAATATTTTTTAAATTTTCTGAATAAATGAACCTGTCGCCACAAACAGGTTCTTTATAATTGCACCTATTTAGAATCAATAAGTATTTTTTTATTCAAATAATAGATAAAATGTCAATCATTTTCGCTAAATGCACATCTCAGTGTGTAACAAAAGTGCTAACGAATATTGAAAAAAATTTCAAAGCCTCAAAAATTTGATGAAATAAATGACAATGTGGGGCGCAGTCTTAAAGGGGTGGAGTTATGAGTGCCCCTGAGGGAGCAAATTGCTCCAAATTGCTTTTTTTTAAGTTATTATTACAAAATTAACTCTTTTTCATTTTAGAGTTTTAAAACATGTTCTCTCTAAAAATAATATCAGTTTTAGGGCCTAAAAAAAAACATTTTCATTTAGTACAGAAAAATATTTTTTGAAAAGTGACAATACAAAAATCTGATTACATTTTCGGTTTAATTAGTAAATTTACTATAAAAAAGTCTTTATATTCATCTCTACTTTTGTTTCAAATGATTTTTTTTTGAAGACTCTAGTATTTCGAGGTCGAATGATTTTTTTTGTTTTATATTCATTAAGGACCATTTTGTTTTAGGTTAAGACTAATATTATTTT
>JAKCPI010012153.1:0-26675 GCA_023213315.1 Euborellia annulipes | reverse complement strand
TTTGGAAAATTGGTCTTGGTGACCCAATATTCGCGCCTCCCCTTAGACTAGTCCGCGCCTCCCTAGGAAGGCGCGCCTCCCCTTTCCAAACCGTAGGCTAAAAGTCATTTTGCCGCCCCCTCTCTAGTTCATATTTCCTTAACATGTGTTTAATACAATGTTTTATACGTTAAATGTATGCTAAACTTGTAAGGAAAATATTAACGTTTGAGCCCTTCATTTTAACTTAAATTTTGGAAAATAGCCAATCTACCGCCCCTGAAAATTTTTGCCTCTCTAGGCTGCAGCTTTCCTTAGCCAATTTAGAAATATGGCCCTGGGTATATTGAAAAATATACTCGTATTAGCTATAAATCATTCCTAGAATGTGAAAAAAATTGAAAATTAATTTCCAATTCAAATTAATAAAATGTTCAAAAATAATTATATTGAAATTTAAATATTTGACGTCCAGACCTATATCTCAAAAAAAAAAAAAACTAATAAAACAAAAAGAAAATAGAGCATGGATTATAGTCGATGAAATAATAATTAATCGCGAGTTTTATTTTTATTTGTTTAATAAAGTGGTGACCAAAGAGAACCATTCTTTATTCCCTTGAGCATTGTCTCTTCTGTTCTTTAGCTTTCGTATAATAAATTCAATACTTTTTGCTCTTTTTCTCTCTCTATTCGTTTATCTTAATTGAAGAGGAAGCTTAGATTGGAAGCAAAACCAAACTTGTGCTAATTTGAGTAATTTCATTAAATATGTATGTGATAAACGCCAAAAAAATTAATGTTTCTCATATAATAAATGAAATCATTTTTTATTTGTATGTTCATATGAATAGAGTTATTAAAGAGAAAGGGATTAGCGAATCCAAAAAATTTGAATCTCTAAATTTAAATAAATATTCTAATATAGTGTATCTATTTATAATTGATTCAAATAAATTTTTTTTGTCCATATCATCGCAATTGTTAAATCCTAGAAATTAACAAATAACCATTCGACTCTATAGAACCTCTCGAATAAATTTTCAATAAAATTCTTTAGTAATTTAAACAGGGCCGGATCTAGGGAGGGGCAGTGGGTGCATGTGCCCCGGGCGGCAGATATCAGCGGGAGGCAATTAAAGAAAGACTAAAAAAAAGATAAAATGATATGAATTTTATATTGAAAACTTTAAGGAGGAGGCGGCAAATTAAATTTTGCCCCCCCCTAAAAAAATCTCCTAGTTCCGGCCCTGAATTTAAAGTATCTTCGTATAAGTAATTAAATACAACGCCTGTGGCAGAATTTGATTAAGAGGGAAGGCCCGAAATTTTTGGTATAGGCGATTGGGAGATGCAGTGGTGAATTCAAGGAAGGAAATGTAATGTGAGCAATAATGATTTATTATATTTTAGTTTCAAATTAGCATTAGAACTTTTGTATGATTAAAATCATAGTATTAATATTGTTTCCCTACAAAAATAAAGGTAGGTCTCTCTGCCCAGGGGCGCCGGAACGAATTTGAATCAGGGGGGGGGGGGGGCAAAAATTTTTTTTTTAGAAAATTAAAATAATTTAATATGTTCAAATAGTATAAAACAAAAACAAATCTACTATAAAGCTCTAAAAATTTTAAATAAAATTACAATTTTAATAAAATTAAAATTTTAAAAAATTTGCTAGTGATTTTATCAAAAATTTTTGGAAAAAATTTGGAAAAAAATGAATTTCTTACTCTTTTAAATTTTTTTAATTTAGAAGATTTTATTTTTTAAAAGTAAAAATATATCATTTTTAAAAATAAATGAAATAAAAGAAGAAATTTTGCCCCCCTCTGCCCCCCCTGTAGGATGCCAGAGGGGGGCAATGTACCCTTGCCCCCCCCCCCCAGTTCCGGCGCCTGTCTCTGCCCCCTCTTCCCCTGGATCGCTGATTAAAGTCGAACTAGTTAATTTATTTAAGCCAGATATATTATTTTAAATAAAAAAATTAGGTGTGACTAGTCACACCAGATTTTTTTCTGTCGACATATATTTAGTTTTCGCCGGTACGGTACATTTGAATTCAAGATGTAAAATTTATAAAATAAATATATAACAACATATTTAAAAATAAACTAGATTTAATTATGCATCATAATCTAACTTAATAAAACCACATTGTTTCATAATAAGTGTTCACAACTTGTAAATTTTAGGCTTTTTTTTTTTTTTTTTTTAAACCCTTTTCGGCTACAGAGGCCATTTAGGGGTTATTTCTTTATTAGTATACTTTTTAAATTACAAGTACCGATGGCTACCGGGGGGCGTTCCACACGCTGATTGCTCGGGGTCACCAATCCCAAACTTTCGCCGAATTTTAGGCTTAATAGAACTGTAAAGTTCTCAGCCTTTTTTGTATTTAATAATAATAATAATATTTATATTTTGTTACCATAGCAACCATTTCTCCTATCTTTCCCATGAAGTTCAAGAGTAAAGTGGTCTTCAGAAGATTTCAACGGCAAAATGAGAATATACATTTGAAAGAGCATCTAAAAAATAATTGATTTTTGAATTTTAATCAAAATCGGTAAAGCGAATTTTGAAAAAATCGAAAAAAACTAAAAAACTACATCAGTAAAGTACTAGTTTTTGGCTGATTTTGATTAAAAGCTTATTTTCACGCCCTAGGTGGGTGTCTAACTTAAATAAAAAATTTCGACCTCCTAGATCAATTCCTTCATGCTTTAAATTGAAGACACACAGACAGACCACTTTTTTGGATTCAGGGGACCTCAAAACGTGTATATCCATCAAAATCTCGACATCGAATTTTTGACATGAATCCAATACTTTCACTCTATATATTAATATAGAGGTAAGAGAAAGTAAAAGTATTATAATTTATTTATATTTAGTTGTTCTTTAAAAGCTAGTAAATAAATACATGACACATTATTTGATTATTAAAATAATAACATTCCTAAGATATAAATCTTAATATTTTAAAGGTTAATGTCAATATGATGCTATCCTTGATCTTGGCCTGTTAAGCTGGTTGTCTAAGTTCAGGGCGCACTCTGGATTCCTTTATTTACATTATACAAATAGGCCTACGTATACTATAAATATAGCAGTTCTTCATATTTTTTTTTTACTTCCACTCTTCTATCGCTCAAAAGAATTTTATATTTACTTTACTTTTTTCAAATAAAACTAATAATTCTCATGCTATTGCAATAATATTTTAGTAATTTATGTAAAGGGAAAGAGTAAGAAACGTAAAAGCGGGTAAGTTTGGGGCTACATCGTTATGATGGCCTTCATTAGTATAGGATAATATTTTTAAAATTTGCAGAGAGATTAGATATAAATTAGAAAATTATTAACTTAACCTAATCATTCATCTCTTATATAAATATTTTAGATAACACAAGTTAAATATCCAAGTTTGAGAATAGTTTTTCTTCTTTCCTTCTAATCACTCTGGTGTCCTAATTTACAAGACAAGTCAATTGTAAATAAGATTCGATCGCACTTTATTTTATTGACTCGTTCTAACAAAATTTACTATTTCTATTTTCAGATAATTAATTAGATAATTGAGTAAAATAAATTCGATGTTTACACTCTTGTTGTATTAAAAGCGATAAGCGTAAGAAGAGAGTGGAGTCCTAAAGGAGTGCGGGAGGGACAATTCAGCAAATAGGCCTACATACAAATGACAAAAGACAAATAACCCCGGACGGAAATGATAATGTATGATGACACCGACACAAGTCTCTTAATTCATTCTACAAATACAAACAATTCTCTTTGTCAACCGGAAGTAAAATACTCTTTCATTCTCTAACCGTTAGTTAAGAATAAATAAAAATCAATTAATTTTATTCTGGATTTTTGAAAAAGAAAATAAAATCACTGTACCTCATCAAAATTTATAAAATATTAAGGGATAGTAGAGACTTTTGATTAATAATAATAATTACTGGATTATCGCTGGACGAAATGTATAAGAAATTATCCGGAGATTAAAATACTAGACTAGGTGGGCCAGTCGAACATCATTTTATTTTGCATCACGGCTGGTCATCTTCAAGTTGTGAAAAAATAATTTTTAAACAATTTTTGACACGGTGTACTGAAAATGACCAGGTGTGATTTCGGTTGAAATAGCTGTAAAATAAATGATTTTTATTTATTTTTTTTTTAATCTTCCAATTTATTAAATTAATAATAAATTTATTTGATAAATATAATGATTACTCTACGAAAAACATGAGAAATTTTCGAGAGTGGTCCATCAATGCTGGTGTTTTAATCTCAAGATAATTCTTATAATAATAATTTTTTTATTTTTATATTTTAGATTTTTAAATTTTATCTTATAGAAATTATTTTTTAGATTTTCTAGACCAGCGTTTTCCAAACTCTGAGGCCCTAGGGAGGCGAGGACTAGTGTAAGGGGAGGGGCGAACATTAGCCACAACCAGCAATTTTCCCAATGATTGCCAGTTTTATAAATAGGAATAAATAAAAAAATTTTATATAAATTTATTGTGAGGTATATCTTTGTGGTTGGAAGTATTATTAATGCGGAGTCAAAAAAAAAAAATCCCAAGACATATGTAGCCAAAATTATTTATTTTATTGTGACGTTTCGGTCATTGGTCTAGGCCATCTTCAGAGCCGGAGGCTAGAATAAATGAAATTTTAATTTTAATAAATGAAATTAAAATAGAATTAAAGTTAAAATCTCATTTATTAGAATTAAAATTAAAATTTCATTTATTCTCGCCTCCGGCTCTGAAGATGGCCCAGACCAGTGGCCGAAACGTCACAATAAAAGAAATAATTTTGGCTGCATATGTTTTGGAATTTTTTTTTGACTCCGCCTTAATATAAATATATATTAATAAGTATGATATTTTTTAGCATTAAAAAATTTTGTTTTTGTATTATTTTACAAAATGTAAGAGGGGGAGGCGTCATATGATTAAATATTTTTAAGGGAGGCGTTTTAACATAAAGTTTGGAAACTACTGTTCAAAAATTAATTATCATAATTTTTTATTTTATTTTAACATAAAAAAATTAAGAAATTTTTTTTGATATAGTATAGTCTATTGATCTAACCTAAAATGCTTAAATATTTTGAGATAGAAACTTAGTGGGCACTCCTGTTTGCCCTTAATTCCCTAAATATTATTTAAAATCTAATAAAATGTAAAAAAAAGAATCCAAATTTTTCTTTTACATACTCTTCGAATGTTATTTATAATGGGCACAGGTGCAGTTTGTTCCATTAAGTTAAAATATTATTTAAAATAAACGATTTTTAATTAATTTAAAAAAATAGGATAATTTATTTTATAGCTATATTCATCCATTTGGTAATAAATAAAAACTTTATTTAATTCAAACATGAAAAATAACTAAATTTTACCAAAAATAGGCTCTTTATTTTCTCTAACCAAAGTGCGTTTCTCCATTAAATGTTGCCAAGTTCGATCAAACCCCAATTAAGACCTGAGCTGCTTTTAATATAAGATGCTATTCCACTTATTCTTAAATAGTGGAACTGAACCCTTAAAGCTTGCTTGCAACTTTAATCCCTTTAAAGATTCTTAAAGAAAGGAATTATTCTCACACCGAGGATTAGTTCGCTTAATTACTAGTTTGGGAAAAGCCTCTTTTTTTAACCACTGGACTGAATATTTAAAAAAAATTATCTTCGAAAAGTTTATTAATTTTTTTTTAGCAAGTATAAATAAAGTATTGTAATTTTACTTGCTTGAATAGATAGGACTATTCTGTAAATATAAGTATTATTTTTATTTCGTATTATTCTTCCCCAAAGGAGAAACTTGACTCTTCGAATTTCCCTTTGGTAGCTTCCCTATTCATTCATTCAAGTATACACTCAACTTCTTGAAGCCTTCAACTCCGTTGTGGTGAGTTGATAAACATTTAATTGGACATTTAAACTTATACAGATTTCAAAAGAGCAATTTGGAAATAAAAAGGACATTTTTTTAACCAACTTCGTTCTTGTCTATAGGTCTATGCATTTTTTTTTAAAACTGATCCCGAATTCACTCTTCTCTTTTACCCTTAGGAATTATTCATTGATCCTTTGTATATTTGAAAGCATTCATTGGGAATGAAATAAATCATTCTAACAAATCTTAACGTTTATCAAGTCTTCTCGTTTAAAAAGAAAAAAAACATGGTTTGTCTGTTTGAGTTTGTCTTTTGTATCGCATTATCTAAAGAATTAATTATTTTTACAAAAAAAATAACTTTGTAAGTTTATTACTCAAATTTTTTACTTTCTCTTATCTCTATATACAGTATATTAATATATATAGAGAGAAAGTGTTCATGTCAAAAATTGGATGTCTAGATTTTGATGGAGATACACGTTTTGAGGTCCCCTGAATCCAAAAAAGTGGTTTTCGCGATATTGTGTGTCAGTCCGTCTGTGTGTGTTCAATTTAAAGTATGAAGGAATTAAGCTAGGAGGTTGAAATTTTATATTTAAGTTAGACACCCACCTAGGCCGTGAAAATAAGCTTTTAATCAAAATCAGCCAATAAGTACTAGTACTTTACTGACGTACTTTTTCATTTATTTTTGATTTTCTCAAAATTCGCTCCATCGATTTTGATTAAAATTCAAAAATCAATTATTTTTAAGATCCTCTTTAAAATGTATATTCTCATTTTGCCATTGAAATCTTCTGAAGACCACTTTACTCTTGTATTTCATAGGAAAGATAGGAAAAATTGTAACAAAATATAACTATTTTCCCATGTTTATAAATTTTACAACTTGAATTTTAATATATTGGTGGAAACTAAATATATCTCGACACAAAAAATCTGCTGTGACAAACACGGAACACTACTTTCTCTTAACAAAGGTGTGCGGCCAGTCACACCAGATTTTTAAATTAACAGAAAATTCGAAGCACATGTTTTTAATCTGGCAAATAATTGCTAAACTATTGAATGACAAAAGTTAAAGAAAATGACCCGATTTAAAGAGATCTGAACTAATCAATAAAAGAGAGTAGGTTATTTAGGTTGCCTACTTTCCAGGAAACAAAAAATGAACTAATTTCTGCAACCAAGAGTTTGTTTGAAATTTGAGTATTGTTTTCACGAAGCCTACCTACATTTATATATCTCCAATTTATTCTGATACGCATAGTACTTATCTCAAATTTAATTTAATCAGATTTATTTTTTAAATTTTAAAATAATAATTAATCTCTTAAACATTCAATAACAAAAGGGACATGACATAAATCTTAGTATTAACTTTTTCAATAAATATCTGGACTCTCTTTAATTGATAATTTCCTATTTTAATGAAAAGGGGAGAAAGTCAGTTGGCCTTAATTTAAGATATTGGAGGGGCATTACTTTATCCTTAAAATACTCTATTTAAAAAATATTCTTCCTCAAATTAGCCTATTTTTTTAATTTTAATTAACTAAATATAAATACCATCAAGAGAAAAGATATTGGACAACCCTCTCACGTCTACCTGAATTTAGAGCCTTTTGAGATATGTATACAGGGCCGTAACTAGGCAGGTGCACCGTGCACCTGTTGCATCTGCCTAGTTACGGCCCTGTATACATACCTCAAAAGGCTCTAAATTCAGGTAGACGTGAGGGGAATATCTTTTCTCTTGATGGTGCATTACTGTGAGGTGGTTAGATGACTAGTTCTTGTAGTAAGGGATGAAAGAAAGAGCAGTTGCAGCTAGTTTTATTTCGTTTTATTAGGCACTTCAAGCCTACGTTTCGGTCAGATATACGGCCATCCTCAGGGCTGAAGTATGTCAACAAAACTCCTCTAAAGGTCGATGCAATTAAACGCACCATTGACCTTTTGAGGAGTTTTGTTGACATACTTCAGCCATGAGGATGGTCGTATATCTGTCCGAAACGTCAGCTTGAAGTGCCTAATAAAACTAGCTGCAACTGCTACAATAAATACATTTTTAGTTCAAACTCTATTTCATCATTAAAAAATTCCTCTTCTATTTATCTTTTTAATTTATTAAATTTTTGATTAATTACTTTTAAATTTATCGAGCCAAGAGGTAGCTTGATGATTAAAAAATATTTCCTAAAGCCATTTATTAAAAAAAAAAAAAAGAAAAAAGAGATTGTAAAGCCTTTAAAGGCTTTAATCCCTTTTGAATTATTTTTTTTTCCCTTCGTTAAAAATGTCATCAGATCCTCATCCATCGAAGGTTAAAAAGAGAATTGAATAAACTTGTTGCTGACATTTCTTTTGTCAATTAATAAATGAATTAAAGAATGTCCTTAAGAAATTCTCCTTTTTATTTATCAATTTTAATTTATTCATCTTCTTTTGACTACATTCTAACATATAAAGATTAAAAAATTAAATTGTTAAAAAAAAATCCTCATTATTCATTCAACTCATCTTTAATAAAGAAATTATTATACTTTCTTAATATAGAATAATTTTTTTTTTTTGTCTTTTTTATCATTCAACATTAATAATTTTTCATGATACAACTCATAATTTCCAATTGATAACATTTGGAAAAACATCTTGATCACTATTCCCATAAATAATATCAAACGAGAAGATAAATTACAAAAAAAAATAATAATAATAATAATAATAATAATACGTTCATAAAAAGAAAAACTTTATTTTTCTTTTGTCAATATCGACATGTTCCTACCATCATCAGGAGAAAGTTAATTATGGAAAAAGCATTCGGATTTTTAGATTGGGATCTAAAATGGCCCTACAATAATGAAATCCTTCTGTTTTCCAAAAGAGTCTATATATTAAGGTGGGCGTCTCGAAAAGACGTTAGAACACGATTGACTACCGAGTTATTCGAGGCGGCAAGAGATGGCGTTAGTTTTTCCCATAGGAATATAAGGGATTTATTCCATTTCATTTTAAAGTTCTCAGCTAATTAATTAAGGGTAGAAAATTAATTATTTTTTAACACAATGATTACTAATTTAATTACCTATAAGATATAGAGCGAATTTTTTAAAAATATCTTTTATTTAATGCGATTAATCTAAAAAAAAAATTTATTTTTCCGAAAATCAAAAAAAGGGCTTTTATAAGTTGTAGATATTTTAAATAGCTTTAATTAAAAAAAAAATTTGAGGTCGATAGCTTCAAAATTGTGGCCGCTGGAATCTCCCAAAATTAGCATCCCGAGACGCGCACCTTAACATACTATCTGTTTCAGCCAAAAGTAACCATTGACTAGAACAGCGTTTTCCAACCTTTTGAAGTCCACGGCACCCCAAAGGTGGGTTGGGAATAATATTACACACTAGGGGCATCCTTCCTTTTTTTTCCCTATCAAAACGAAATTTTTTCGGCCCTGGGGGCAAATTTTTTTTTCCCTTGCGTGAAAATCATTTGACCTTTTTTTGGCAAAGCTTAATTTTTTTCGACCTACGGAAAATTTTGCCGCTTCCATTTTATTCATTTGAACTTTTTTTTAGCAAAACTTTATTTTTTCCTCCTCTTTATTTTTATTTTTTTTTTTATCTAAATCTATCTCGCGGCACCCTTTAGGCATTCTCGCGGCACCCTTGGGTGCCGGGGCACACCTGTTGGGAACCAATGGGCTAGAGATCTGATTAGAGAGCTTAGAGACGTGATTAGAGAGATGATATTAATTTTTTTTTTTTAAATGTTTTTTGATAATATTGATTAATTAATTAAGGCATTTGAAAAATTTTGTTTGTATGAGCAAATATAGTCTACATGCATCTATATTTTAGTTGCATAACATGCACTTGGTCTCTCTAACAAGTAAGATTTAGAGATGTTTTCTATCGCCGATAGGGTGCATTGCTAGAACGGATACTTTTGATTGATACAGATAGTATATAGATAAGAGAAAGGAAAAAATTTTTAATTTTCTGACAGAAAGAAGTCATGTCGTGTGGTTGGTTCTTTTGAAACACCTTTATTTTTTATAATAATTTTCAAAAATAAACCAGCAAATTTATCTCTCTATTAAATTTATTTTTGGTTCTTAGCTTCATGGGGTATTCCAAAAAATTTACTATTTTTATTTGATGATTAATAAAATAATTAGTCCATGACTGGTACATCAAGTCATTGCACTTTAGAGTAAAATACTCAAAAATAATTATTGTTCTTACTTAATAATTTGCAAATTAATTACTGAACTCTCTTATTATTTATTTTTTTTTTTATATTATCAAATGAGAGAGATTCCATTTTTTTACACTTTTATAAAAATTATTTAAAGAAGAAATGTTCCATTTTTTATTTTAGACGAGAGAAACATGACACATTATCCACTTCGAAAGGCTCACTTGACACTCCTGGCGTTACTGATAAGAATTTGCTTGCCTAAAAAAAAAATAATAAATTTGATGTCTCTGTTTACAGAGATAATTCAATTTGTGATCGTCTCTTTGGTTAGGAAAAACAAAGCAACTCTTCAAAATATTCTATAATACTTTATTTTAATTACCGGTCTATCATAATTTCAAAAAAGTTCCAAGTTTATTTGTTAGCATTTTTCTAATAAAATAAGTTATACCAATTCGTATACATTTGGACTGATCCCTTTCCAGCATCTCTATTAATAATAATTACGTTAATACCAAATATAACAAAGGCAAAGGTGCCACAATTATATATATTAATAGCTTGTATTCTTGATAATAATCAACAATGCCATCACAAACGTAATATTTAGACAATTGATGCCAAAGATCAAACGTACCACCAAATGATATATGGTCGGTCCTTGCGGATTTACAACATTCGTTATTCCAAACTTGTCAGCTATTAGCACAATCTGTCAATCTGTCCAACTTACATTAGTATCTGACACTTGTATTTCAACACAGATTATATATATATATATTCTTGGAGTAACAGGTGCGTTTTAGTATTAAGTGTTCTCTTTGCTAATTTCAACTTATATAAATATTAATGAGGGGGTTGTTTTGATTAGATCTTGATATCCTTATCATTTCGAAATTTTCTTGTTCAGTTTAGCCTAATCAGAGTCGATTTGAGAAAATAAAAGGTACTCCCCAAAAAAGTAGGAAAGAATTTACAGTAGTAAATTCAAAGGGGCGCTCTCACTGTGAATTTTCTTGACAGTGAACATTTTATTAGTAAATACCAGTAAACATTTTATTTGGTGTCTGATCGTTATGAGACATATTTCTTTCGATTGGAAATGAAAAATAGATGTGAATCGATTATAGATAGGGTCATTCTGATGAATGTAAAAAAAAAAAAAAATCGGGAATGACTTCCCCAAAACTTTTTCGTATAATCTTTTGGAATTATGTCCGATTGCTTAAAAACCAAAGTAGCCATATCAATTAAATTTGGTATATACTCCTTACACTAAAATTGTAGATTCTTATCAACTTTTGGAGTAAATTCGTAAGCTAGAAGTAGTACTTTACCTAAAAAGTTTTTTCAGAAATTTTGAAATGTTCAATTTCTTTGTTATATTGATTGACAATAGCATGGCCCTGAGGATGGTCCTATATGCGACCGAAACGTCGGCCCTGGCACAGGGCCAAGGGCCAGATTTATGCATAAGAGGAGGGAACTCTACCACTGGGCAAAGTCCCAGTTCACAAGAATCGAGAACTCTATAAATGTGCTACGGTTCAAGGGTCAATTTATGCATCAATATATTAAAGGTTTCTGGAACTCTACCACTGTGCTATGGTACTACGGTCCAAAGGTTAATTTATGCACAAGAGGCGAGAACTCTACCATTGTGCTACGGCCAAGGGGCAGATTTATGCGTAAGAGGCGGAAACTCTACCACTTGGCAATGGCCAAGGGATCAATTTATTCACAAGAGTCGAGAACTGTACAACTCTGTTACGGTGCTACTGTCCAAGGATAAATTTATGCACAAATATAAATTAAAAAAAAAAAAAAAAAAAAACTACTAGCTGCTTGTTCATAGGAGAAGAGAAATCCAGAAACCTTTAATATATTGATTGGTGTTTTGTTTTTTTCCAAAGTTTAAAATTTAAATATCTCAGAACTTTAATTTAAAAAAATTATATTTGTAGGTTAGCACTATCCCAATCACTTCAATTATGAAAAGATATGATGGTAGGGAGTTAGACATAAATGAGTGTCTTAAAAAAAGGGAAATAATAAAAAAATAGAGCAATCCTCTTAAATTTGCGAAACACAATCAGGAATTTAAAAAAAAAATAAAAGATATCAATCAGTTTCTGACATAAATAGAAACAGCTGATTTACCCCATTTTGGAAGGGCAAAACAAAAATTCCCCTTCACTGATATTTACTCATGGAAAGAGTAGACCTACATCATTCTTCTTAACAATATACTCCCTGATATAAATTAGTTGGGGAAATAAAAGAGCTGAATGGAATTGTAAATTGACTTATCGATAGGATTATTGATGACTTTAGAGAAGAAAAAAGCTATTGCTGCATGATCTAACGGTCATTTATTCACTTTCAGTCCTGAGTGATAAGATTGATTTAAATCATTTTGACTAACAATTGAGTCTAAATGTCCTTAAGATGGCAAATAAAAATACTTTTTTTTATTTATTCAAGCGATAAAGATCAGACTTGAACTTTTTGAATAAATAAATACCAATCTCAACCCAAAGCGCACAAAATAAATAAAATTTAAAAAAAAACTTGAATTTTTTTTAAGAACTGACCCTGGAGTAAAATAAACTTTTATCATAAAAAAAAACGAACTTTCCTAGATAAATTGCTTTAATTAGATAATATATTGAGATTTCGTCCTAAAAAATTCGATACGTTGTTTTTTAATTATTTATTTTTTTATTTGTTTAATCAACTATATACAACTTGTTTGACTGTTGGGAGTGAAATTGAAGTGCGGGTGGAGGGGACATCGGGGGCTGCAAAACGCGCACTCGCTGTAGACAAGGCGAGGGGGCGGAGGGGGGACTCCACCCCGGTTAGTGAAACGCGCCGGTCCTGTATCGACCAAAAGTCGAGAGAAGAGGAAACCCGAAGAGAGACCAGACCCACTAGAAGAGGGGACAACCTGAGAGAGACAGAGAACCAAGAAATCCGAACCAGGCCAAAAACCATCCCTTCTCAACCTAAACACAGTGTGCCAGTTGGGAACCCTCCCTGAAATTCCGATTACTTTTTGACCTAATCGAAACCATACCATACTCCCATTTTTTTTTAAATATTTAAGTGATATTTTTAATAAACAGTAAGTAATCATCTCTATTATTGAATTCACAACAACAGCAACAACTAAACAAACTCATTAGATGATGATTCATAGAATTTACCGCTTAGTGGTTATTTTTCATACCTCATAACAGTATGGGTGTGTTCATTACTCCATTGTTTATTTTCATTAAATCATATACATAATTTTTTTTTTTAAACCCAAACATAAATAGTTGATATATTTTTATTTTATCAATACAAAATACAATCAAAAAATCATTTTTTAGATAGGCTATAATTTGAATTAAATACTTTTATTGATAATAAATATTTTCCCCCCCCCGAGACAACCAACAATATTGTTTCTATAACAACGCAAAATCAATTTTTTTTTTTTTTTTTTGCACAATTGTTAAATAACAATTCCATATTCCAAATTGACAATATAATTAATATTTAAATACTGCATTCAGAGGTCGAGGGTTCGCATCCCGGTCCAAAAGAAAAAAAAACATTATTTCAATTGAATTGGCTATCAATCAATTGAAATAAATAAAGATTTAAATGGCCTCAGATGCCGAAAAGACCTTAAACAAATTAAAAAAAAATAAATAAATTGCTATAGTAAAAAATCTTGTCATTTTATTTTATTGTTAATTTTTCTCTAACTATTTCAAAAAAATATATATATTTTAGTTGTAATTAGATTTTATATCAAGAAAAAAAATTTTATTTGTTCTCCGCCAAAATTTTATCCTTGAAAATTCTGTACTTAAATGGAAATAAATAAATGATTAAAAAAAGAGATTTTTTTTTTTAAAGATCTTATTCGGTATTGGAGGCCATTTAGACACATCGTTCCTATATTTTTCAGTGATTATTAGCCAATTCAATTTAAATAAATCTATCTGGGAAATTATTAAGAGTGGTCAAGTGGCGTTCGAATAATTATATAAATTTTGTTATTTTCGAAGTCATTTTTTCCTATATTCATGGTTTAAAAAAAAACAAAAACATCCTTTTAAAGTCAAATGGCGTTTTAAACGATAATTATAAATAAATAAGAATGAATTGTAAAAGTAGGTTAAACGTTTTAGCCTGGAAGGTAGGCAACATTATTCGAATGAATTTCTAATCATCTTTTTGTGTTCGTGATCAAGGGTTCGTTTCCTATAAACAATAATTGTAATTTAAAAGAAAAATAATCCATTTATTTATTTACATCTGATGAAAAGTTTTATATCAAGGTCAAATTAATTTTTTTAGTTTCTCTTTTTCTTTTATTCAAATCAGTTCTAAAAAGAACATCTTCAATAGAAATGAATATTAATTTTCTAATACATATCGATTCGCTCCCCTCTCTCATCTTTTTTATGGGATTATATAAATGTAAGAATTCGCTTGATTATACAAGCAGGACAATATCCTTTTTTCTCTCTGCATAACAATATAGATCTCTTATTCTGTCTAGACACAATCAATCAACTTCATTTTTATAAAAAATAAATTCCCGGTACATAAAATATTATAATTTAAAGATTTAATACTTTTTTTTAAATTTTGATCTTGAAAAGTGACCTTCAATGTCCCTTTTTTTTATTACAAAATGATTTCCTTATTGATCGGCCCTTCTGATCAGAAAAGCATTAGGATTATTATTTGATAATTGAATTGTTCAATTATTCATAACACAAGGCTATGAGGGTGGGAGTGCAGGTCATAAAAATTTATTGGACCCAATTCCTGGGTCGAAGCTTCAAGGACAAATTGAAAGGGGTGGATTCTTCTGGGGATATTTAGGGGAATCTCCCCAATTATATACCTATTAGCTTACTAAATTATATATTTAAAATTTTATTTAAAAAATACAAATTTTTTTTTCTAAAGTTACGTGTATTTTATTATTAAAAAAATAACTTTCAAGGACACAAATAATTGATTTCCTATGAAAAACAGATCTTATCTTTTTTAATAATGAAATTAGATTGTCGAAAATAATTATATAGTACTATAATAGGGATGAGGGAGTTTTGGTAGGGCTGACAGACATCGGTGGTGCTAGGGCTCCATTGAGACCCCGTGCCTTTCTATTTTTGGGGATATTCGAAAAAAAAAAATATAATTTTCCAATGAGAACTACATGAAAGCCTAAACTCGATTATTTTGTTACAAATAATAGGCCTACCTATAATCTTTTTATAATATTGTTTCCTCACTTCCGCGTGACTCTACTTTGGCTTCAATATTGGACGAATCAACAAGAATTTATTAAACGAATGAAAAGTCAAATATAGATAGTTCAAAAAAAATATTTATATTAAAAAAAACCTTATATTAGGGCTTCCAGCAATAAAAAAAAAATTCACCCACATTTTGTATACAGACAGAATTTGTTCAAATTATTTTTTATATACCAGAAACTTCACAAAGTATTATTTCTTTTGACCTAAAATTAAATTCATTTCTCCAGAGTTCGTTCACAGACCTCAATGATAGGCCTATTTATATTTTGGTCCATGACAATATTATTTTCGATATTTTTATCTTGTTACCGGAAATGCTAATGTCTTAACTAAACAGCAAGAATTGGAAGAGTGACCTTTTTGTGTTGGGCCAAATTAAGATTTCTTTGATGTTAATGCATTCGAGTTTTTGTTTTTTTTTTTATTAATTTTACCAATGATTGTTTTAATATTTATAAACTATGAGGCAATGGAATAATTATTCATAGTAAATCTTTTTGATATCAGGCGTTTCCAACAGGAGCGTATATAAGAGGGGTCCGAGGGGGGCCCGGTGCCCCCCCCCCCCGGAATTTTTCGAATCTATATACATTGGCCTATATACGGGTATATGGCCAATATCTATATTTTTAGTAGAAAGGATAGGTCGATTCAGTCCAATAAAAATATATAAAGAGTAATTTTATATATTTTTTATTATTCTATTCAATCCCAGATCTCAGACCTGACGGTTTCGGCCACTTAGCTGTTTGCCTTCCTCAGTGAGGGCCGAATCTAGATAGAAACTATAATAAGACATATAATTCAAAAGTGATGACATTCACTCTGCAGAGTAATTTAGTCTCACCTATCCGGCCCTCACTGAGGAAGGCAAACAGCAAAGTGGCCGAAACCGTCAGGTCTGAGATCTAGAGATTGAATAGAATAATAAAAATCTGGTGTGACTGGCGCACAGCACACAACTTTCTCTTACCTTCGGTAATCGAAAGTTGTGCACTGTGCTTGTCACACCAGATTTTTGTGTCGACATGTATTTAGTTCCCGGCAGTAGGGAATATTTGAATTCAGATGTAAAATTTATAAGTATGGGAAAATATTTATATTTTGTTACTATGGCAACCATTTCTCCTATCTTCCCTATGAAGCACAAGAGTAAAGTGTGCTTCAAACAATTTTGTGGGCAAAACGAGAATATACATTTGAAAGAGCATCTAAAAAATAATTGATTTTTGAATTTTAATCAAAATCGTTAGAGCGAATTTTGAGAAAATCGAAAAAAACTGAAAAAGTACATCAGTAAAGTACTAGTACTCTTTGGCCGATTTTGATTAAAAGCTTATTTTTCCGGTCCCGGGGGTGTTTAACTTAAATATAAAATTTCAGCCTCATAGCTCAATTCCTTCATGCTTAAAATTTGACACACACCCACCCACCCACCCCACCCACCCACCCACACACACACAGACAGACCATGTCGCGAAAACCACTTTTTGGATTCAGGGGACCTCAAAACGTGAAGATCCATCAAAATCTCGACATCGAATTTTTGACATGAACCAATACTTTCTCTCTATATATATATTACATATATACATAGGTAAGAGAAAGTAAAAAATATATAAAATTATTCTTTATATATTTTTATTGGACTGAATCGACCTATCCTTTCTACTAATTACCAACACAGTCTTGGTGAGTTTTCATCTATATTATTGTTTAAAAAAGTGCGTGGCATAAATAAAAGAAATTTTAAAAAAATGAAATTAATATATAAGCAATTTTTATTTTCTCTTACCCTATATATGAAATATATATAGAGAGAAAGTATTGCGATCATGTAAAAAATTCGATGTCGAGATTTTTTAATCTGAGAGGCCCGGGCCCCTTGAATCTCAGATAAAATCTGAAAAAATTTGGATTAAAAAAAAATTTAATGAAAATTTGTCTTTGAGATGAAGGCCCGAGCCCCTGGGGCTGAGCTATTTTAAAATATTTTGTATATGGGGGGTATTTGAAAATGAGTTCGCCCCCCCCCGAAAAAAATGTATAAATACGCCCCTGGTTTCCAATAACGCAAAAGAATATCTAGAAATTGTTTTTTTTTTTTTTAAATTTCCTTTAAAATGTTTCCAATTAATCTAAATAAACTCCTCTCCCCCTGTAACTGAGAGATATTAGATAGTGACATTACGAATAAGCCAGAACTCTCAATCCTCAGGGTTTAACTTATACGTATAAAAAAATTTGAAATTTTTTTTATACACCATTACATATTTTTTTTTTAAATTAAGTTATGTAATATTTTTTTATGTAAATATAAAAGATAGATATATCTATATATATATAGGCTATATTTAAATAGATTTTTTTTTCATATTATACCATAGACTAGTATTAGAAAGAAAAACTTTTATAATATTTAAATTATTTTTTTTTTTTACTAATTTGCTTCAATGTTAAAGAGCTCTAATTCCATCTGTTCATATTGCAACCTTTGAAAGAGATATGATGAATATATTTTTTATTGATAACTTAATAATATCATTCTCCTAATTCATCTTTGTTGCGATCACAATCGGGCCTATCGTACAATCTAACCAGGGTTGGGCTTAGCGAGGGCAAAATAATTTATTAATCTTTTTACACCCCTCCCCCATACAAACACACCAGAAGACATACACTTACACTAGATATTTTTGATTCTTACTCATTAATTAGAAATAATATTACGTATATTCATAGAAGGGTTTATATTTTTATGAACAAAAATTCTAGCACTTCTCTCCAAAAAAAAGCAAATTTTACTAAAAATATTTTTAAATCAGCGGTGCAAATTCTTATATTTTTTATATTTTCGCCATCCTAAGGGAGTTTTAGAGGATCCTTTAATGATAAACATCTTTAGACAGCGATATACTATCTTGAAATTAGCAGATTATTTTTTTTTTGTCCTCGATCATATAATATTATTCAACCTTTGCAATAAAAAAGATAGCCAGATCCTGAATGCATATCATTCATAGAATTAAAAAAGCAATTCAGCTGTTGATAATCGAGCCATATGTTCCAACAATTGTCATATTAAAAAAAAAAAAATAAATCTCCAACCATTGGAAATTTTATATTTTATTCATGGTTTCTTTTTTTAAATTCATAAATAACAAATTACTTTAAATAACTTATTAATTGGTGTTGAAATCCTTTTCCAATCAATATCAATAAATTAATTTCCAAAAGTTTGTTTTGTTTAATCTCCAAGTCAAAAGTGTCAAAAAATGTTTTCATATGGTTAATGTATTGGATGGTTCATCTCGTCTTCGCCTTCTTATTTAATACAAGACATCTTGCTAGCGATTATAAATAGACTTATTGACAGAGAGGAATTTTCTATGCATTTTTATTTATACTTTTTATATAATTGGGATTCTTTCATTTAAGCAATCGATTCCTATCATATAGTGTAGGCTATACGCCTTATTTATCCAGTAATTGCGTAAGAGATCTTATCAACTTTAAAATGTGTTCCGATAACAAATGCTTTTCTTCTATTTATTTATGAAAGCTCAGACCACACAGAAATAATCATGCATGTATGTATGAATTATCAAAGAAAAATTCTAATTAAAATTTTAAAAACACAGGTCTTTTGTGCTTGAGGTCAGGGCTTCATTTCCGTCCAGACCTATGGAATTTTTTAAATTATATTGGCTACTATAATAGAGAAAATTAGACAAGGTGTCACAATGACAAAAAATTTTTTTTAAGGTGCGCGTCTCGGGGTGCTAATTTTGGGAGTATTCCGGCGGTCACAATTTTGAAGCTATCGACCTCAAATCTTTTTTTTAATTAAAGCTATTTCAAATAACTACAACCTATAGAAGCCCTTTTTTTGATTTTCGAAAAAATAAAATTTTTTTTTAGATTAATCGCATTAAATAAAAGATATTTTTAAAAAATCCGCTCTTTAACTTATAGATAATTAAATTAGTAATCATTGTGTTAAAAAATAATTAATTTTTTACCCTTAATTAATTAGCTGGAAACTTTAAAATGAAATGGAATAAATCCCTTGTATTCCTATGGGAAAAACCAACGCCATCTCTTGCCGCCTCGAGTAACTCGGTAGTCTATCGTGTTCTAACGGCTTTTCGCGACTCGCACCTTAATAATCTATATAAAACAAGACATTATATTGTCAAATCATATACCACGTTACCTCGGTAAACGTCTGTTTTGAAATACATCCAATTTGGAATATGTCCTGTTTGGACGTGACAAATTTTGCTCGATATTTTTTTTTTTTTTTTTTTTTTTTCGATATACGCAGTGGCGTCATTTCAACTTTTTCTTGTGGGAGGCAAACTTGTTTTTTTTTTTCTTAAAATTTACTATGAATAGGTACTCAATTTTGACCAAAATATATTTAATTAAATTGTTTAATTTTGTACAGTTTATATACTCGTAGATATATTTTGAAATATTTTATTTAGACTAATATCAAATTTTCTAAAAATCAGAGCCCTTTAGGGAATGCCCCCAACCCCCCCCCCCCCAAATGTTGCTTTTTAAGGCGCTCTCTAATCCATCTATTTGGCTTTTACAAACTTGTCCTTCATTTTTCCCATTCTCACTCAGTCTTTTCGGTAACTCAGAGTATTCAAATGATTTAAATAAAATCATCGAACTGCTTGGTATCCGAGCCCGCGACCCTTGGTATAGCAGGCCAGCACGCTAACCCCTGTACCAAGCCCGAGGGCATGTACACACTTACATCATCTAAAATTCAAGTACAATTCAAATTATACCACTTATTTATGTCATGTGTTCGATGATCTATTGTCCTAAATTTATTGTGTTTTACTATGCCTACTAGGTCATTATTAACCTCCCTGTCCACTTGACTAGCGTGAGCAACAATAAGAGTAAAACGCGAATGAAAAGTTTGGATATCGGCCAATATTTACATTTTCTAAATTTTATTATTTCAAATTTGGCATCACTACATTGGGAGGATCTTTTTAAAATGTTTTTTTTTTTTTTTTTAAAGAACATCTTGAATATTCTTTTTTTTTTCCTAGCACCGCTCCTTAATACCATATTCTATTCTTTTTAGTGCCTCTTTCACCTTGTGAGTTTGACTTTTGAGGAAGTACTCCTTTTATGGATGCAAGTGACTTTTACTTGGTGTTGGTGACTATTTTGTGAGTGACAGTGATTTCTTTTTCTCAAATGACTGGACTTGTATGTCATTCCCGAGGGGGCTCTCGGCCCACGGGAGCCGAAGGGGCACGTGCCCCACCACCTGCTCCCCCTCTTGTCACAGTTTGCATTTGTCAACCTTCACCTGTAAATACCAAAAATCAACAAGCTCCATCGGTGAGTAAATAATCTCCAAAATCTATAACATGCTTGTTTAATAGTTATTTTATAAACAAAAAATTTTTTTTTATTTTACATTTGGCCTCGGAATCCAAATCCATTTGGCCAGTACAATATTAAGAAAAATATTTTCTTGATTTTAATAGAATTTTGTATTTACTTTTCATCTCCTGAATTTTTTTATTATTTTCATTTAAAATATACACATTTTTCCCTAACCTTGTATTGAAAAAATAAATGATACGAAAATAAATTTGTTTAGACAAAGTGAATGAAGATCAGAGAAATTTTTTTATTATAATAAAAAAAAATAAATTATTCATTTTATGAGTTCGGGTCTTAAAATTTTGTTGAATAGTAAAATACATTACAAATACAAAAATAAATACAGTACATCGTTGTATAATATTAATACTTTGGGGTCATATCTTCAATATAGCATAAATCAGGAGGTGGTAAACTTTTTTACGCTATATTCATTCTCCACTATTTTAGTAGTAAGACATACAAAGGTATAATAAATTCATCATAATACATTCACCTAAATATTTTATACCAATATGAAAATTAAAAAAAAAATTATATTATTTTAAAGATGATAATACGAAAAGACTGTGAATGTGTGTGTGAGTGTGAGTGTGAATGAGAAAAAAGTGAGTGTTTAAAAAAAAAAAAAATTAGATGAATAATTTTAAATTATTTATTAATATTTGTGAGATTATTATTTAAAGATTTTATTATAAATAAAAATAATGCTATTAAAAGATTAAAACTTGATAAATAAAATTTAAATGCTTTGCTTTAATTTGGCTCTTTAGATTAGATGTCATGTATAACAATTTAATTTTAGTATTGTTTAGTAGGATTGTTATTCAACTGATAAGAACGCCCATGGACGGTAAATGGGTATCAGAAAGTTTGTCGATTAACCCACTCTGGATATGAATAATATACCAAAATTATTTAGAAAAATTATAAATTATTGAAATTATAAGTTTGTTAATGGAAAAATTATTAGTAATTTAAAAAAATAATTAATTGAATTAATTTAAAAGGTTTCTCAATTGTGAGATGATACAAGAGAAGGATGGACTAAACAAGACTAGAGCCTAAAAATGTCTTTCATTATGTATTTATTTCACAGATCGATAACTAAAGGGTTTCCATACTTTGGATAAATAAACTGCTATACCGGAAATGGATCTACTGTATGAAATAAATAGCATGAAAAGAGATATTTTCTAATATCCCATGACTCCATGAGCCCACACATAAATTTTATCCGGAAAGGAAAGGAAAGAAAATATACAACTTTCTAACTTAAACATTTTTTAAGAGTGACTTTGAAGCAAAAATATACTTTAACTATTGAACTATAAAAACTATACATATCAAAGTAATTTGAACAGAGAATGAATTATTTTTTTTTTTTTACTGAAACACCCTTTTAATTAGACACAGTCCTAAAAACTTGAATAATAAGTTATGATAGAAAAATCTTTTTTTAATATTAATAATTATTTAAATCATTTGATGATGGAATCATAAAAATAAACAAGAAGTTTGGAGCCAAATTTTCTTTTATTCAGATTCTCATTCCTACGGCTGACTTTTCGACCCGAGCTTTTGCTGTGAGCGGACCACATATTGAATGTTGTCGCTGTTTTTACAAAAATCTACACATTTTGATTATTGCCAGGTGGCTCTGAAGATGGCCTAGACCTCAGGCCGAAACGTCAGCCTTGAGGGCGAGAATTTGCATAAAGGAAAATTTGACTGCAAACGTCTTTTTTATTTTTCTGATTCCATCAGCCTACAGGCACAGTTCTTCATCAATTAAATCATTTGAATAATAAGTAGGTATAATTAAATAGGGCTGGATCGGTAATAAAAATATTAATAACAGTTTAAAGTCTATATGGACCGGATTTTGAAATAAAAAATTTTTAAGTTCAAATACAATGGAAAACGTGATATTTAATTTATTAAAGTGAAACTTTATTTTGATCGACACAAATTTTTTCGTTTCTCTATCAGCATGTCGCGTTACAAGCCGTGACGTCAAAGGCCGTGACGCTACAAGTTATGACGTCACACAAGCCATGACGACAAAAATAGGAAAGTTGAAATTTAATATATATGACGAATTATAAAAAAATAATTGTGAGATTTAATTTTTCAATTTTTAAATTGATAAAATATAATTTGTAAACTAATTTAAGGTTGTTCGGATAGTACATCGTAAGTCATAATAGAATCTAAATTTTTTTTTAAATAAAATTAAAAATTTGAATGCCAAAATTCCTTATTATAATTTAGTCGTGACCTATCAGAGTTTATAATTGTATTAAGTTAATAATTTAATTACCAAAAATAATAAATGAATGACTTTTGACTCGAGCAGTTTTTCACGTAATATAGAACTGGCAACATTGCATTCATCAACTATCTATTTTAAATCTTAAACGCCTTAAATTTTATTTTATTTAATATATTACAATGTTTAATCCAAATCAGTTTAAACACAATGAACGATTTGCGAGAAAAAATATTGTAAAATTGAAAAAAAAATGTATCTGACATAGAGATAAGACACTTATGCTATGCGACGTTGCCAGGCTGGTCTGACTCTCGAGAATTCATTATTTTTAAATATTAGCGACTGTCATTTTGGAGAATTTTTTGACTTTCTTGTTAAAATATCTTTAAAAGCGGTCGGCAGAAACTTTTGGTTTTATTTTTAACGTATTCCTCGGAAGTGAATTAATAAAATGTAAGTTTTTTTGTTTTTGTATCATTTGCACAGATGCCTATATAATTCGATATGTGTGAATTTCGTCGTTATTCCCCATAGGCTACATGTTAAATTTCAAATTTTTAAAAATTAATTACACGATAACCCTGTGTCAGATCTGCTTCAAAATTTTATTTTATACGTATTTGATAGTGATTAATAACATATTAAAAAATTAGCTTTTAATCTACCAAAGTGCTTTAATGTCCGAACAACCTTAAAATGATTCAAATACTAAATAAATATTTTTCTCAGTTTTTAATTTAACATACGCCAATTGATTTCCCATTTTCCGTCTCGGAAAACCGTTAAAACACGATTGACTCGAGGCGGCACCAGATGGCGTTAGTGTTCCCCCATTGGATAACACGCAACTTGTTCCATTTCATTCTAGACTTTCCAGCTAATTAATTAAAGGCAAAAAATTAATTATTTTTTAACACAATGATTACTAATTTAATTATCTACAATTTATAGAGCTCCTTTTTTTAAAATATCTTTTATTTAATGCCATTAATCTAAAAAAATTTTTTTTTTCGAAAATCAAAAAAAGGGCTTCTATAAGTTGTAGATATTTTAAATAGCTTTAATTTAAAAAAAATTTGAGGTCGATAGCTTCAAAATTGTGGCAGCTGGAAAGTCCCAAAATTAGCACCCCGAGACGCGCACCTTAAGATTAAAAACGCGATTTTAATACCCTTAATTGAATAATTTTCTGAAAATTTTCAGTTAAACGCCTACGATCCGAAAAAAAGTTTCACTTGCATCGTGGTTTCATAAAACCACACAATGTTATTTTTTTTAATTTGGATTGATTACAAATCTCTTTCTATATATTATTTTTCAAAGAAAAATTTTAATAGAAAACGCGTATTCTTATTAGGGTCCAACCGAAACAAGATTTTCAGCCGAAACCGAAACCGAAACCGAATATTCGGCCTCAACCTTAGTTTCGGCCGAAACCGAAACTTGTATTTCCTATAAATTTTTTTTTTACCCTTTTTTTGAATTTTTTTTTCCCTCCCGTGAAAATCATTTTACCTTTTTTTTAGGGAGCCTAAATTTTTTTTCTCCCTCAAGTGCAAATTATTTAACTTTTTTTTTTTGCATTCAGACTCTGGTTTCGGCCGGCCGAAAGGTTTGGCTACTTTTTGGCCGAAACCGAAACTACGGCCGGAACCATGATTTTTGGCCGAAACTGGCCGAAACCGTAACCGAAACCGAATATTCGGTCAGTTCATAATTCTTATATAGATTTTTATTTATTTATTATAAACGCTTTCTTTCTTTATAACCTTAGGCCGTTTCACATCTTGATATTATTCAAGATTACACGAGGATATTTTCTTATAGCCTATATAAGGGGATTTTTTTTGTTTAAAAATCCATTTGAAGAACAGTGGCGTCATTTGGGGGGGGGGGAGGCAGGAGAGCATCATCCCCCCTCCCTTCAAAGGCTCTGATCCTTTTGAGTTTTATATTGTTCTATATAAAATATTTCAAAATATATAATATCTACAGGATCATAAACTATAAAAAATAATTAAATTAAATATCTTTTGGTCAAATTTGAAATACCTATTTGTAACTACATTCATAGAGCATTTCAGGGGGGTTTTATGTAAACATTTATTTTATTTAATTACAAAGAGAAGCATTTCCTATGGTGTTATCGTGACTATTGTTTAGAAGAGGACTGAATCTAGGTTGAGGTTTTTATATTATACAAAAATATTGTAGGCTACATGTAGTAGGCTATAAGAAGAGGGTTTAGCTTGCATAGTGATTTCCTTAACTACAGGAAAACTTTAATACCAAAAATAACGAAATTATCAAAAATAATAAATTGATTTCATTTTTTTTCTCAAATAATAGTCTACTTTTTTAAAACTTATCTTTCTCCAGAATTTTATTTAACTAATTAAGGTGAGAATGTTAGTAAATGAACTTGATGAATTCGACCATGAAGTATTAAATGAATAAATTCTTGAAGAATGTCTCATATTGGGTCTTATTATTAATTAAAATACTAATGAAAGAATGTCCTAAATATAATACAAGATATTTTATCAAAACAAATAAAAATTGTCTATCTTTGTAAGAAAAAAAAAAAAAAATTGAATTAAAAGTTACAAGTTGAGAGCATAGGCTTTAAACTTTTGTCAGTTTCCTTTCTTTTCTCATTAAGTGATGACCGGAAACCCGGGGCAGGATTTAAAAGACCCTTCAATTAATACCAATTCCAACATAAAAAGTGTTTTAAAAAATGTCAGCTCTAACAACATTTAAAATGAATTGAATTAAATTTGTTACATTTGGCTCGGATATTGATTGAGTTGCCTACCAGAGCCGTAGCCAGGGGTTCTTTGGGAAGGCAGTTACGGAGGCCCAGGTTGGATTTACTTCTAGTCAACTAGCTGACTTATCCGACCGTTAGCAAATCATAGATATAGTTAACTAGAACATGCTTAATCTCCGAGTTAAAAAATGCGATTTTTAATATATTGATCAATATATTATAATAAGCTATCTGAGGTATAAGGAAACTTTTGTGATGTTATCAACTTAGATCATTTATAAAAATTATTAAAAATTAAAATACCGGTTAATTAATTAAAGCCAATTAATGTTACTTTCTCTTGCCTATATATGTCGTATTGGTTTCATGTCAAGAATTCGATGTCGATATTTTGATCTGATGGATATACAAGTTTTGAGGTCCCCTGAGTTCAAAAAATTGGTTTTTGCATGTCTGCAACATGCCTGTCTGTGTGTGTGTCGGTGTTCAATTTAAAGCATGAAGGAATTGAGCTAGGAGATTCAAATATTATATTTAAATTGGGCACCCCCCAAAGGCGTGAAAATATCGGTCAAAAAGTACTAGTACTTTACTGATGTACTTTTCAGTTTTTTTCTATTTTCTCAAAATTCGCAGCAACGATTTTGATTAAAATTGCTAAATCAATTATTTTTTAAGCTGCTCTTTAAAATGTATATTCTCATTTTGCCCTTGAAATTTTTTGAAGTACACTTTACTCTTTTATTTCATAGAAAAGA